>PVKA01017442.1:5781-36042 GCA_004027165.1 Ctenomys sociabilis | reverse complement strand
TCAGGCTGACCTCTGAGCTTACTTTGTAACCCAGGCTGACCTTGAAGTCACAATGATCCTCCTGCCTCAGTTTCCCTGGGGTCATAGGTGTGCACTGCCACGCCCAACTTAAAAGTCCTTATTTTTCTTTTTTTAAATGTATTTGGTACATGGTCTCACCACACAGCTCAGACTCATAATGATCCCTCCCCAAAATTGGGATTACAGGTGCGCTCTACCACACCTGGTCTCAGTGGTTATGGGTGCAGCCTGCACGGTACATGGTGCCAGGCCCTGTTCCTGTGCCTGCCTAACCAGGCGCTTAGTCTGCTGACCTATCTTGCCATCCAAAAGCTCTCATTTGAAATGTAACTCTTAAAGTTTAGTGGTGTTCATATGGAACGTTCTTCCTAACAGCCAGACTCATTTCTTTAGAAATTAAGGACCTCTTTTTACATCGAATCTTGCATGTCCCAGAGCTGAGGTTAAAAACGTAAGTGGGTTGCACAGTGTACCTCCCCATGGAGACCTTTTCTTGAGACCAGGGCAAGTACCAACCCACCCTGCAGCCTGTCCAGCTTGCTCCGACTTGATGGTCTGGTTTCTTCTAGGCAGGTCACTCTAGTAGCACTGAAGCAGGCCCACCAGTGAAGCCGTGGCTTTGGCTCTGAATCCCCCTTCACCAATGCATCCATTGTTTTCTCCTTACCTATGCATAAAATGAAGTAAGAATTTCCAAAAGTCTGAGTTCAAACCCTCACAGTAAGTGCCACTCCCTGCCCATTTTGGTCTGACCTGTTAGATGTCTGGCTCGTCAGTGAGATCCAGTCTTGCTCTGTTTCAGCTTCCAGTCTTGCCATTGACTCCTAGCCACCACATACCCCAAAGGCCATGTGTCTCTCACTGCACTACATGCCCCTCGCACCCACCATAAGTATAGCCAGTGGATGTGAAAATTAGAAAGAATTGAGTGAGTCAGGCAAAAAAGGATAGACTTGAGGCTGAAAAAGAAGGATTTCTGCCAGTTCAAGGCCAGTCTGGGCTACAAAGGAGACCCTGCCTCAAAAATAAGAGTAGAGTCTAAACAGGGCATTATTCCATGTAATCCCAGAGGTGGGGTAGGCTAAGGCAGAAGGATTATGAGTTTCAGGCCAGCACACACTACCTAGCAAGACCCTGTCTCCAAAACAGAAGAGAAGAGAGGCAAGGTGAGGCAAGGCAAGGTGAGGCGACGAGAAGAAAAGAGGAGAGCAGTCTGACCCAAGCGAAGTTTAAACTGACAGTGGTACTACATGCTTGTAATTCTAACAACTTGATGCAGTTGAGTGAGATTCCCATCTCAAAAACAGAACAAGGGGCTGGCAAGATAGCTCAGCAGACTAAAGCACCTGCTTAAGCCGGGCATGGTGGCGCATGCCTGTAATCCCAGCACTCGGGAGGCTGAGGCAGGAGGATTGTTGTGAGTTCGAGACCAGCCTGAGCTACAAAGTGAGCTTAAGGCCAGCCTGAACTGCATAGTGAGACCTTGTCTCAAAAAGACAAAAAAAAAAAAAAAAACCAAATAAATAAAAAAATAAAGCACCTGCTTAGGCAAGTGCAGGGACTGCAGTTGGATCCCCAGCACCACATGCCATGCCAGCCCCACCCCTGGGGCTAGCTGAGCTGGCCATAGAAGGGATGGGGTGCATAGTGGCACACACCTGTAGTCTCAGTGCTGGAGAGGCTGAAAGCAGGAGGACCATGAATCTGAGCTGCATAGTGAGACCCTGTGACAACCAAATATATATATATATATATATATATATATATATATATATATATATATTAAAAAGAACAAAACACAATTCACAAATGTGGCATAGGCATGGTGGTACCCTTGGGGAGGCTGAGGCAGGAAGATTATAAATTTGAGTCCTGCCTGGACAATATAGAAAGACTGTCCCACAATAAAGAAGTAAAGGCTGAGTGCAGTGGTGTACACCTGTGATCCCAGGACTTAGGAGACTGAGGTAGGAGATTCACTAGGAGTTTGATGCCAGACTGGGCTACTCGGTGAATTTAAAGCCAACCTGGACTCCCTGTCTCAAAAAATAAAACCAAAACAAAACAGATTTCTGGGAATATAGCTCAGATTAAAGGCCATACTGTGTTTAATCTCCAGTACTGGAGGGAAAAAAAAATTAACAAAAGAGAAGCTCATTTACAACATTTGGGGATTCATGAGGAAGAGAAGGGACCTCAAAAGAGATCTGTGGCTCTCCTGCCTTCTTCAGGGCATCTCAGGAGTCATCAGCAACATCCATCATGCCCCTTCATGGTCACCAGAACTGTGAAAAGAAAAGAATTACAACAAAGTTTGTTGTAGATCTTATTGGCTTTTATTTGCCATGCATGAATTGGGGCAGCCTCTCGGAGGATTCCCATTGGGCAACAGCAAAACAGTGGGCTTTGTCAGGTAGGAAGAGGGATCTAGAATAACAGGGGAGAAAAGCCATTTGGCTAACTTAGGGTTATTTTAGGTTATTCCTGTGTAAAGATGAAATCAGAGAGATTTCCTTATTATCCCGACTTTGGTGGACTATAAGCTCATGTTTATAGAGAAACAGTCTGTTTGCAGATCAATTGACTTATTGATTGATTGGGTAGGGGATTAAGACAGTATCTCACTATATAGCCCAGATGGCCCTTAATTTCACTATGTAGCCCAGGCTGGCTTCAAATTCAGATGATCTTCCCATCTCAGCCTCCTGAGTGCTAGGCTAGGCTTAAAGGTTTGCATCACAATGTCCAGTTTATCTTCTTTAAAGTTTTGCTTTGTTTAAGTGCCCTTCAGTGTGAACGACTTATTTACACTTCCAGTTTTTTAAGCGAGACTATAATCCATCTCTATAGTTGCACTAGTCACTTTCCAAGTATTGTATCATGTGACTTAGTGGCTCCTATATTGGAAAATGCACTACAAAACATTCCCATTGATGCATACATTTATAGTGAACAACACTGTTTTAGCAGTGTTTCTAGACTGTGTATATGAGAAGTTTGTGGTTGGTAGTATGATTGAAATTGGGAACTGGGGCCTTGTCCTGAAATCCAATTGAATAACATTTTTAAGATTACATTAGCCTGGTGTGGTGGCGCATGCCTGTAATCCCAGCACTTGGGAGGCTGAGGCAGGAGGATTGTTGTGAGTTCGAGACCAGCCTGAGTTACAAAGTGAGCTTAAGGCCAGCCTGAACTGCATAGTGAGACCCTGTCTCAAAAAAGACAAAAAAAAAAAAAAAAAGATTACATTCTTGTGTGCATGTGTGTGTGTGGGGGTGTGGGGGTGTATATGCAGGAAGAAAGCTGACTGAAATTACTTGAGGGTAAACAAAGAATCACAAATCCATGTCACTGGGGCTGAAAGTGTAGCTCAGTGGCAGTCCTAGAATGTACAAGGACTCGGGTCCAGTCACATCATTAAAAACCAACCAACAGGGGCCAGGAAGATGGCTCAGTGGAATAGGTGCTTCCTTGGCAAGAGCAAGGCCCTGAGTTCAATCCCTGGTTCTGCCAAAAACAAAAAAACAAACAAAAAAAACAACTAACAGCCAATCATTAAAACCCAACCAAACAGACCAACATACACACACGCACACACATCATTATACAACCATTGTTTTAACCACATTAAACTCTTTCTGAAAGGAAATTTAAAAGGAGGGCTGCAAGGACAGCAAACATTTTGGCCCTAGCCTTTCAAGGTCAATTAAGACTCAAGACATGAAAACCTGTACTGCAACATCATATAACTCAGTTGTGCCCCAAATTTTCTGATCAAGGAAATTATGGCACCACAGAGGAATGCGATCAACGATGTAAAGTGTGCCTAAGGAGAGTCATATGGAGACAAAACATTCTCTCAGGCTTCTACAGAGAGCAACTTGGTCAAGCAATGGCCGTGACTCATCCACATGGCTGACACAGACAAAGGATCTACAAACTGCAGTACAGTGTCTCAGGATAAATCCTGAGGGGATTTGACTGACCTTAACTGGATACAAAAGCTACAATTTTTGTTACATAGGTCTTGCTTTATCTTGGTCTTAACCATCCAGCAGAAAGTATTAAACTGAAGTATAAGAAGTAAACCATATTATTATGCTGAGCTGACTCAAGTCAATAACTTCTGACATTGCCAGACATATGGAAAACCCAATACTATTATGGACTACTGGACTATTTTGGAATATTTTGCTGAATTCACACACCTATAATATTTAAATGACAAAACTAAATAAAAAATGGGGACACAAATGAATGAGCATTTTGTATATATTCAAAATAGTTAAGATAGATATACAGCTACATTCTCTTAATTCAATGAATGGAGGGATCTGCTCCAATAGTGCTTGTAAATAGAGTATCATGTCTGCACCTTGTACAACAAATAACCACTAAGAAAACAATATGCAATGTATTAATTACTGAATCTGTTCTACTAATTTGATTTGAGAACATCTCATTGCTATTTGTTTTTTGATAAAATTATGGAAAAAAATAAATAATGTTTAATGAGAAAAAAAGAAAATATTAACCATAAGGATAATTTAAAAAAATAAAAAGAAATTAGACAAACTCACCTTTAGGCTGCTAAAAGCAGTATTTTTTTTTTGTTTGTTTGTTTAGGGCTAGGGCCCATGGCTTGAGACATTCTAGGAAGTACTCCATGACTGGGCTGTGCACCCGGCCCTCCAGGCTTTCTTTAAAGCCTCCCTCTGTACCAGTCAAGTCCTCTCTACAGCCATCCCCAACAAAGCACACCCCTATGGCCTGCCTCAAATGTCCCTTCCTTTGCAAAGCTCCCATTGCTTCCCTTTTCTAGGCTCCTGGACAATGCAGTTCAGATCTCCATTGTAAAAACATATTAGAGCCTTGCCTCAACTCATGGTTTATTGTGTGCCATTTTTCATCCAGTAGACTGATCATGTCAAAAGCATGAGCTTTGTTTTTTTTTTAAATATATTTGGCACAGGATCTCACTATGTACCTTAGACTGGTAGTGATCCTTCTGTTTCAGCCTTCCTAGCGCTGGGGTTACAGTTGTGTCTCCCTACACCCAGTCTTGGTAGCCAGCTCAGTGTGCCTGGGGCAGGGCTGGCACAGCATGTGGTACTAGTGATTGAACTTGGTCTTTGCGGTGCCTAGACAGGTGTTTAGACTGCTGAGCTATCTCTGTGACCCAAGCTTGTCTTTTGAATCAGGGTCTCACTATGTGGTTTAGGCTGGCTTTGAACTTGCCATGAAGCCCAGATTGGCTTTGAGCTCACAGCAACCATGCTGCCGCAGCCTCCTAAGTGCTGGGATTACAGATATGTGCCACCACACGTGGCATTTTTCTTTCTTCTTTAAGTATTCCAAAAGTGCCTGGTATACCTTATTCACTGGAAGAACCCATTAATAATTGAATTATCTTTGTCCGTTTGTTTTTGAGACAGGGTCAAATGATGTAATTCAGGTTGATCTTGAATTCACTATATAGCTCAGGCTGGCTTCAAACTCATGGCAGTGCTCCTGCCTCAGCCTCCCAAGTTCTGGGATTACAGGGATGTGCCACCATGCTCAACTACATTAAATTTTAAATAAATAGCTTCAAGGTTTAAAAGACATGTTAATGCTAGGTCTGCTTCAAGGAAAATCCTATCTCAGTAGTACCTATTTGGTTCTAGTTATTCAAACACAAACTGAAGCATAAATGTCATCCCTTATTTACTGTTAACTTTTTTCTAGTTTAGCTGTGTATTTTTGACAGTGGTGTATTGAGGTCTTCCACTAGTACAATTGTACTAGTGCTATTTGATTTTTCATGTTAATACTTTTTTTTCCCCTCCCTCCCCAATACTTGTTTTATATAGTTGGTGCAACTGGTATCTGTTGCACATGTTTATGATCTTATTGATATTTTTGTCTAGTTGATCTATTTTTGTGACATATTAAAATCCTCTAATACAATTGTATTAGTGTTTACTTGATTTTTTATGCCTATTTTTTTTTTTTTTTTGTCTTTTTGAGACAGGGTCTCACTATGCAGTTCAGGCTGTCCTTAAGCTCACTTTGTAGCTCAGGCTGGTCTTGAACTCACAACAATCCTCCTGCCTCAGCCTCCCGAGTGCTGGGATTACAGGCGTGCGCTACCACGCCCGGCTCTTTTTTATGCCTATTAACATTTATTTATATAGTTTGAAATACTGGTATTTAGTGCATATACTTATGGCTGTTATCTCTTTTTCTTGGATTGTTTCCTTTATAAGGATGTAGTGACTTTGTTTCTCTTAATCAATCTTAGCTTGAAATCTACTTTGTCTGAAAATAGAATATACTGCTGCTTTCTTTTTTGGGGGGTTGTGATATAAAGCATTGTCTTCCAGCCTTTGCCTTTAGTCTATTAATTTCTTTTTGAATTAAATGTGTTTCTTGTCTGCAGCATATTGTTGGGTCTAATTTCTTTTCTTTTTTTTTTTTTTTTTTTTTTTTTTTTTTTTTTTTTTTTTTTTTTTTTTTTTTTTTTTTTTTTTTTTTTTTTTTTTTTTTTTTTTTTTTTTTTTGCAGAACTGGGGATCAAACTCAGGCCCTTGTGCTTGCCAGGGAAGTGCTTATTCCACTGAACCATCTCCCTGGCCCCTCTAATTTCTTTTCTTTTTTGAAGAAAAAAAGAGTCTTTTATAGCTCAGGATCTTGCGCTTGCCAGACAGATCCTTATGATGCTGAGCTATCTCCCTAGCCCTGGATCTAATTTCTTAATCTATTCTGCTACTCTGTTACATTTGGTTGGCCTTCACCATTTTTCATCACCTCTGCTGCTGCACCTGGTTCCTCTTAACGTCTTCACTTTTTTTTTTGTCTTTTTGAGACAGGGTCTCACTATGCAGTTTAGGCTGGCATTGAGCTCACTTTGTAGCCCAGGCTGGTCCTGAGCTCCCAATGATTCTCCTGCCTCAGTCGCCCAAGTGCGAAGATGAATGTGTATACCACCATATCTGCCTCTAACATCACTTTCAATCTTTCAAAGATCTTTTGACCTTTGAAACTTGCATCTCTACCAGTATTTCCAACCTAGTAGTTGGAAAGACTCATGTTTAAAAATTTGTAAAACTTAGTATGTACTAGTTACCTTTCTAGGCATTTTATAATATTGACTTACTTCTCAATGATACTCTTAAGTAGATGCTATGATTAACCCTGCTTTACAGGTGAATGTAGTGCGAGCACAAAGGATTATGCAAGGTTGCCTAGGATATAAGACATAAATCATGTCATTTTACTTCTTTATTTAGAAAGGGTTAGCAGTTTACTATCTCAGAAACAGTATAAGCCACCATCCTTAAATGCCCAAGAGTCCACACAGTATCTCCCTGTTAGCCAAAGTTTCAATTTGCAGGGTAATAATGAGCTTCTCTTCTAGAGGGTTAACTACCTAAGTTTGAGGATCAAACATTGGAGAAAAAGAAAGGCTGCAAGGTCAGCCAACATTTTGGCCCTAGCCTTTCAAGGATAGTGAAGACTCAGGACATAGGAGAACCTGTACTGTAACATCATATAACTCAGTACCCCAAATTTTCTGATCAAGGAGATTATGGAGCCACAGAGGAATGTGACTGATGATGTACAGGGTGCTTGAGGAGAGTCACATGGAGGGAAAATTTTCTCTCAGGCTTTCACAGAGAGCAAATTGGTTAAGTAATGGCCGTGATTCATCCACAAGGCTAGCACTGACAAAGGATCTACAAAGAGTGGTACAGGGTTACAGGATAAACCTTGAGGGTACTTGATGACCTTATCTGATACAAAAGTTACATTTTTTGTTATATAGGTCTTGCTTTAACTCAGTCTTAACCTTCCAGCAGAAAAGTATAAAAATGGAGGTATATAAAGTAAAGCTATATTAATATACTGAGCTGTGAAAGGCTCAAGTCAAAAACTTCTGTGGATAACCCACTTCTACTGTGGACTGCTGATCTGTGTTGGATTGTTTTATTTTTAAAAAAATATATAATAAAAAAATATATATATATAATCAGTGGGCATGGTGGTACAGGCCTGTAATCCCAGCACTCAGGAGGCTGAGGCAGGAGGATTGTTGTGAGTTCGAGACCAGCCTGAGCTACAAAGTGAGCTTAAGGCCAGCCTAAACTGCATAGTGAGACCCTGTCTCAGAAAGACAAATAAATAAATAAATAACAAAATAAAGAAAAAAATATATAATATATATAAAATTAGCTATCCATGTTTTAAAAATCTGTAACATATGTATCGTTGAATGTTACCCTGTTTATGTCCATTTTTCTCTCTTTGTTTTTGCTTTTACTTTTCACTTTTCAAGTTAAGATACAAATAAATTAAAAAAAATAATTCAGTAGAACTAATAAAGCAATTAATAAAAAACAGTATAAGCCACCATCCCCAGATGCCCAAGAGTTCACACAGTATCTCCCTGTTAACCAAAGTTTCAATTTCTGGGGCTGGGAAGATGGCTCAGTAAAATAAGCCCTTCCCTGGAAAGTGCTAAGGGCCTGAGTTCAATCCCTGGTTCTGCAAAAAAAAAAAAAAAAGTTATAATTTTTAGTTATCTAAAGTCAACCTCAATCCCAAACTATTACATGAAAAATTTTAGATATATATCATAAATTTCAAAGTTTTCACCACTGAGATCTCTAGCCCTCTTTGTCTTGACAGGTCATGAATCATTCCTTTGTCCAGCCAGTCTGTGCTATATATGCTACCTACCCTTTAGTTACTTAGTAGACATCTTGAATAGTAGATTCACTGTCATGGTACCATTGTGCATATGTTCCAGTAATTTTATTTTTAATAATGACAAGGCCAATGAGTTGCTGGCATAAAATGGAAAAGGACAGAGGAACTCTGGTCCTGCACAGCAATACTACAGTGAAGATCAGAAAAACACAGTAGAGATAGGCATTGGTACGGTCTATGGCTTCAAGGATTCAATGGGGATCTGCCGTGAATAATGAGGGACTGCTTGATCTGTGCCTCCTCTTTCCTACTTTATTTTCATATATATATTTACTGCTACTACTACTACTGCTAGTGTTGTACTATTATTTAGGTCTATCTCTTCCCAAACAAACTAATCGTCACCAGGAGGGCAGCCAGAGATTTCAAGTTGTTTTGTTTTTTCAGTGCTGGATCTCTTTCCTAGGGTTTCTCAAATGTGATACACGTGCCCCACTACTGAACTACATCACTGGTTCCACTTCCTTCATTTTTTGTGAGACTGGGTCTCACTATGTAATTGAGGCTGGCCTTGAACTTACTGTGTAGCCCAGGTTGGCCTCAAACTCACAGTGACTCTCCTATCTCAGCCTTCTGAGTGTTGAAACTATAGGCATGTGCCAGCACATCATTTTAAAAATGAGTCCCTCCTGGTTAGCTGGGCATAGCGGCACAACCTGCAATTCCAACACATTGGTCAACCTGAGCTACACTGTGAGTTCAAGGACAGATGAACTGCATAACAAGACTCTGTTTCACACAAACAATATATAAATAAATACTGTAATTATCACACAGGTGATTGCATCTTTTTTTTTTTTTTTTTTTTGCCTTTTTGAGACAGGGTCTCATTATGCAGTTCAGGCTGTCCTTAAACTCACTTTGTAGCTCAGGCTGGTCTCGAACTCACAACAATCCTCCTGCCTCAGCCTCCCAAGTGCTGGGATTACAGGCCTGCGCCACCACGCCGGGCTGCATCTCTTTTCTTAAAAATATGTATTTGGTACAGGGTCTCACTACACAGCTCAAGTACATAGTGTGATATTCCTATTTTCAGTCTCCCCAGCGCTGGGATTATAGGTGTGTGTTGGTACACCAGGGTGCAGGGCCAGGCATGTGGTTCCAGAGGTCAAACTGTGATCCCTGCTACAAGCAGACTCTTAGACCACTGAGCTATCTCACTGGCCATTGACTGTAAGTGTAAGCAAATGTTTAAGAAAAGAAGTAACTGGAGCCAGAAATAGTCATGCATATCTTTAATTCCAGCAGTCTGGGAGGTTGAGGCAGGAGGATTGTAAGTTCAAGCCCAGTTTGGGCTATTTAGGGGCTTAGTGAAAGCCTGTCTCAAAATAAAAGTTACAAAAGGGGAACTGGAATATAGTTCAGTGCAAAAGATTGGGTTCAAATTGGCAATACCGCCAAAAGAACGAAGAGGTGGAGGCAGAGAAGCAAGAACAAAGGAAAGAAAAAAAGGAAGGAAAGGAGGGCGGGAGAAAGGAATGAAGGAAAAAAGGAAAGGAGGAAGGAAGAAAGGAAGGGAGGAAACAGAGAGCATGGTGGCACACACTTGTTGCAGCTACCTGGAAGGCTGAGATGGGAGGATCTCTAGATCATAGGGCCTGCTTGGGTAACATAGTGTGATCCTGACCCCCAGGACATTCAAGAGTATTGTATAAATTCAATTTTTACATGTGCTCAGCCTTTACTATCTGTTGAGTGTTTAGGCTATATATATATTACTTGTTATAATGCATTGTTACAGTATACTTTAGTAACAAGTATACTGTAACAATGCATTATAACAAGTAATATATTGTTAAAGTGTTGTTGCTTGAAAGTTTTCTTGTGTTTTTCCAGGACCAGAGATTGCATCCAGCCTTCTCACTAAAGTACCTTTATGTGTTTGAGGTAGGTTCTTGCTGTGTACTGCAGGCTGGCCAAACTCCTGGTGATTCTCCTGCCTCAACCTCCAGAGTGCCAGGATTACAGGCCTTTGGCGCCATGCTGATATTTTAAATTTTTAAAAAGCTTTTGAATTTGTTCTTGGATTTGAATTTGTGCTTCCCAGTCTAAAGCTGTAGGACCATGGTGTGTTCAAAGTCAACCTAAACTACTCAGAGAGACATGTCTCAAAAACAAAACAAAAACTTTTGAATTTGTGATCCTCTTGCCTGTTTCCTAAAGTGCTGGAATTATAGGTATGCACCATAATACCTACCTGAAAAAGTATGGGTATATATAAAAGGCTACCCAATAATGGTAAGGTTACTAAGGCTAAACAAAAAACGAACAAAAAGCAGTGCTCCATGGTTATTGAAATGTAACAGATAAAACAAACACTAGAAGTTAGAGGAAAAACCTAAAAAGAGTAGTTTTGGGGGGATTTAACACTGTGCATCATCAGGATAGCCTTCAATAGACTGCTTCCTACTCAAGTTCTAGCAAATCCGTGGTGTGGAATGCTAGATTCCGAGATGATTACTTACTTGCATAATACCTGGAAAGCAATTCAGTGAGTTAAGGAATCTTTACTACTTTTGGGACCAAGTTAAAGGATGTGGAAAAGTGGTTCAAAGAATATCCATCAACAAAAATTTAAATTATTTGGTATCATTTTTGAGGTTCATTTGCTCCAATATTTACCTTAACTTGCTCAAATAGCGCTACTTTTTTTCTAGACAGTCTTTTTCCTTTGGTGCAAAGCGAATTCTTTGTATGTTTAAAACTTTAAAAAAAAAAAAAGATCTCCATACTCATAAAAACCACCTCGCTAATTTGTAAAAATGCTTTTGCTCAGCGATCCTGATTGTGTTTGCGTTCTCCCTCCAGATCAGTGGCCCAAAGACTATTCCTTGAAAACGTCTCGGCAGTTATTATTTTGCAGCTTTCAAAGGATAAATCCAAGCTGAAGGGTGCGGCCTCGGGTGGGCGTCAGAAGACACAAGCCTAAACGGCCTACGTTTGTGCCCCGGAACAAAACTTTTTCCCAGCTCCGCAGCTCCGATGCTGAGGACCTCAGCGCCCCTGTCGCCTACTCAGGCCAAGTCCCAGACGACCCTCCGAAGCCCCACGCCCCTCGGCCCTGCGCCGCCGCGCGGGCGGACCCGGACGCGCGCTTCCCGCCGCACGGGCTCCGCCTCCCCCTCCCGCCCGCCGGCCGGGTCCTCCTGCGGCGTCCGGCGCCGCAGGTCTTGGCGCCAACCGGGTGGCGGCGCTGTCCGCCCCGCGCGCGGCCGCCTCGGGCCCGAGGGAGGCGCAGGAGAGGCCGGCAGAGGGGAGGAGGGCCGGGCGGGCGCGCGGGCTGCTCTCGCGTGCTCTCGCGCCGCTCGCGTGACCGGCCGCAGTGTGCGCGACGCGCCGGTTCCCGGGGGCACGGGCGGCCGGGCCGGGCCGGGGCACAAGTCCCGGGCGGACGCAGGCGCGCTCGCTCCCGGAGGCGGCCCCTCGGCTGCTCTTCCTCGGCCGGACGGAGCGCGGCAGTGTCTCCCCGCCCAGCGCCTCCCCCCGCGGTGGCGGCGGCGGCGGCGGCGGCAGCGGCGGCGGCTCCTCCTCGGCACCGCCAGCCCCATCGCCGCTCCGGGGCGGGCGGGCGGGCGGCGGGATCTGCGGAGCCGCTTTGTGTGTAGCCCTGCGAGGGGCGGCGGCGCAACCACCTGACAGAGGCCCGGCGCTCGATGCACCTTCCGCCCGCATGCGGAGGAGGTAAAGGCAGCGGCGGCGCGGTGCGGCTCCCGCCCTCGGCGGCGCAGGGAGGGGACGGGAGGCGGCGGGTGGGGGTGGCGGCGACGCGGCCGGGCTCGGCTGGCGGCTGGGGGTGACGCTCGGGCCTCGGCGCGGAGCTGGGCGGCCGCGGGCAGCAGGAGCCGCCGGGCTCCGTCGGCCGAAGTTGAGGGAACAAAATGCGAAGTGCGGTGCCGCGTCAGCCGCTTCCTGGCGCTGGGCTGGGGTGCGGGCAGCTTGTTGGCCCCCCGCGGGCATCAGGACCCGGGCAGGGTGCGCTGCCGGAGCTGCCGAGCCCGCACCGCGGCCAGGCCGGGCGTTTTGTTCCAGAGCCTCGCGGCGCGGGGTCTGGCCGAGTCCCTAGTTTTGCGGCCTAAGCCGAGCCCTATCTAGGCCTTGCGTCTCCCTCCCCGGAGGGGGCCGGCCAGGTGGGGACTCGGCGCTTCCCTGGGCCGAGCGGGGGCCTTCTAGTGCCGCCCAACTTCGGACCTAGGTTCCGGCGGGCGGATTTCATTGTGAACGGCGGACTCGGAAACTCCGGGCGCGTTCGCCTCGTTCTGCGGCCGCGGCGGCTGGTGTTGGGGAGCTCGCGGGCCCCGGGTGGGCGCGGGCGGGCAGCCGGCAGTGGGGTCCCAGCCACGGGGAGGAGCGGGGTGGCCGGGCCGCCGCGGAGGCCCGGACCTCGGCGAGAAAGTCTTCTCCACATTAGAGATTTTTTTAATTTAAAAAAAAAAAAAAAAAGGTTACAAAGTCGCCCCTTTCTCGCTGAACTTTGGTTTTCTGACCGATAGAGGCCGGTAGAGGACTGTGAAAGAAAAGTTGTCCCCCAGGATGGACTTCACCGCGCAGCCCAAGCCTGCCACGGCTCTCTGTGGCGTGGTGAGTGCCGACGGAAAGATCGCCTACCCTCCCGGAGTGAAGGAAATCACCGACAAGATCACTACCGACGAAATGATCAAACGACTGAAGGTCGGTCTGCGCTGCAGGTCTTTCAGATGCTTGCCCCTGGGATATCGCTGTCTTCCTGGGCCTCATTCTTCCGAAGTTCTTGAAGATACTTGTTTTGTCTTTTTTCCTATCTCTTCTGAAAAGTATTCTTTCTCCATGCACACATGAATAAAATCTGTAGGGACAGAGCTATTATGAGAAATTGAAAATTGTGATTTTTAAGTATTTTGCAGTTTTTCAAGTGTAAATGTTTTTAAAGGTTTTCTTTTTCCGTTGATATTCTGTTTAATGGAAATACTAAGTAGCTTGCAGCCTTCAATGTAGTCTATTCATATTTTCTTCTTAAATGCCACGGTTTTCTAATATCTAGAGACTTCATTACGTATAGTGTGGTTAAACTTTGACAGAAGGTATTGATTTTTTTACAGTCCGGACTTGAGATGATCAAATTCAGGTTTGAGTATGGCTCTTTTCAGGTGGCCTCAATTTAGCATAAGCATGGGACCCTCAGGTGAACAGTGTTAAGTTGGTCCCGTTTTTTTCCATGTGTGGATAGAAATGGTGGCCAGAGCCTTCCAGATGGGAGCCATTGTTACAGTGGGGTAGGATAATCTTGAAGCAACTCTTCTGAGGCAGTTGATCCTCAGGAGATATTGGAGGTAATGCCAGACATTTTGGTTGTTATGATTTTGTAGGTAAAGTACCTGAGACAGTGAGTTCAGCTAAGGCTATGACAGTGGGAATAGAGAGACAAGGAATAATTAAAGTGCTTTAGAGTTAGTATCAGACTTGATGGTAGGCAAAAGAAGCCAAAGTGGACAGTGTTTCTGCTTTGGATAACTATAAAATGTAGTTTTAGGGATTTTTGCAGGTAGAACTTAAAATAGTGACTAATGTATACAATGTTTCATTTAAAGTTCCTAGTTTCTACAATTAACTAGATTTTGCAGTTGTTGCTTTTTTTGGGAAAGAATAAGTCGCTGCTTAAACAAGGTTTTTCACCAGACATAGTGGCACACATCTGTAATGCCAGGCTGAAGCAGGAGAACTACCATGAGTTTTGAGGCCAGCCTGAACTGCATAGCAAAACCTTATCTCAAAAAGACCAAAAATTAAAAAAAAAAAAAAATGAAACCTTGAATTCTAGTAGCGAGTAGTAAAGTATGAAAAATAGAGAGTTATAACTCCATGTATACTATCTAATTGACAGTGGGTTGAATATCAGTACTATTAGCTATAAGATGGATGTATGACAGTCTAGGATGAGCACTGGGTTAGACTGTTAGGAGTTTTTTTTTTTTTAATTCATGTATTTATTACAGTGTCTCGCTACACATCACGGATTCTTTTTTTTGCGGGGGTAGGGGGGTCAGCCCAGCCCGCCCTGGGGGGAGGGGCTGGCATGGCATGTGGTGCTGGGGATCGAATCGCCACCGTCCCTGAGAGGTGCTTTAGACCGCTGAGCTATCTTGCCAGGAGTTCTTTTTAGAAATTAAAACCAACATTTTAACAAATTTGAATACCCCACCATCAAAATTTTGCTGTTCTTTTGATTGTATGTTTTTTCCACCTCCTTTTCTCATTGTTTTGATTGTATAGTAGTTAGGAATTCCTGTGTAAAGTACTTTAACATTAGTACTGTAAGGTGTGTGTGTGTGTGTTTGTGGTGATGCAGGTAAAACCCAGGAATAAGTGCTAAGCAAGCATTCTTCCACTGAGCCACAAATTCAGCCCTTTTTCTTTTCTTTCTTTTTATTTTTCTCTTGGTCTTTTTGAGACAGGATCTTGCTATGCAGTTCAGGCTGGCCTTGAGCTCACTTTGTAGCCAGGCTGGTGTCAAAAACTCAACAGTCCTGCACTAAGCCTCCTGAGTGCTGGAATTACAGGCGTAATTATGTGCCACCACGTCTAGCTCATTTTTTAAATATACAGTTTTAATATTTTAAAACAGCTATATAGAAGAGATCTAGATCTGGTGGTGCTGAGCTGCTAAGTTACAATCTCTAGCCCTTCATAGTTTTGTTTTTTAAGTATTTTTTAAAAGCAGAATATATTTATTAGAGGAAAGAAAGCTCCTGTCCTAGAGATGGACAGAAGGGGGATCCAAGCGGGTTGCCCCTTGTAATTTATTTTTAATTTTTTTCCTTTATAGTTTTGAGAGGAGGTCTTGCTTAAATGCCCAGCCTGTCCTTGAACTTGTGGTCCTTCTGCCTTATCTTCCTGAGAGGTTAGGTTACAGCCTTTTCTGAGGCTCTCCCTATGTTTTTCTGGAACTTAGTGTTTTTGATTTTTATTAGACAGGGTCTTGCTATGCAATTCAGGCTGGCCTCAAACTGCAGCCTTTGAATGCTGGGATTACCATACAATTGTTTACTATTAACGAAAGCCTCATATATTCCCTACTAGATACTTTCATGTTACAGTTGTATTATATTTATCCATGTACTTATTTGCTTTGTCTCGCCATCCTTTCTGAAAGCTTCATGAATATAGGTGCTATGTCTTTTTTTTCATATTTGTGTTCTAGTTCAGACATTAATACTGAAACATAGCTACACAACAAATTTCTGCTGAACAGATATTTTGTATTACTCTTGGGTTCTGAAAATATTTTTTGCTTTTTAAATTCTCTATATAGTAACCTAGGTTTCTTTTTGCAAAGTTTGTATGTGCTGATACTCCCATCATTTTTATCCCTTACTACCCTCTTGCTGAAACCAGTATACCCTGCAGTTTCACATTTTTTGAGGGTGGTTGCAATCCATGGTTTATTTTTTTTGTCTTTTTTGAGACAGGGTCTCACTATGCAGTTCAGGTTGGCCTTAAACTCACTTTGTAGCTCAGGCTGGTCTCAGACTCAACAATCCCCCTGCCTCAGCCTCCCGAGTGCTGGGATTACAGGCATGCGCCACCACACCTGGCTAATCCATGTATTTTATCTTAAAACTTTTGTTGTGGCCTAGGCAGGTCCTGAACTCACATTGAATCTCCTGCATCAGCCTCCAAAGTGCTGGCTTGTTTTTATTTTATGTTATTTTATTTATTATTTGTTATGTGTTTAGTACAGGGTCTACAGGTCTCGCCACACAGATCGGACTCATAGTAATTCTGTTTTCAGCCTCCCCAGCACCAGGATTACAGGCATGAGCCACCATGCCCGTGTTTAAGTATTCTTATTTTTTGAAAGTGAAAACTAATAATTTTTTTTTTTTTTTGCGTAACAGGGGATCGAACTCAGGCCCCTCCCCCCCTTTTTTTTGTCGTTTTGAGACAGGGTCTCACTATGCAGTTCAGGCTGGCCTTAAGCTCACTTTGTAGCTCAAGCTGGTCTCAAACTCAACAATCCTCCTGCCTCAGCCTCCAGAGTGCTGGGATTACAGGCTTGCACCACCATTCTCAGTGAACTCAGGCCCTTGAGCTTTCCAGGGAAGCGCTTATTCCACTGAGCCATCAGCTCCAAAAGATAATTTTAAAACATTTTTAATTGTACCTGGGACTTTTGCTGAGGTCGCAGCCCAGAAACAATGAAATTTAACATTTAGAAATAAAAGGTGGCTTAGAGAGTGTTAATGCTTCAGTTCTAGAATGTCCACCCCAAAAACCTATGTTCCAAGGTAGAGTATTTAAAAGGTGATAGGATTGCAGAGACTCAGTGCTGGTCAGTTGATTCCTCTGCTAACAAATTGAGCTATTGAATGTAGCCTTGGGAGGGCCTGGTTAGAGGTGGGCCATTGGGTGTGACCTAGAAGGGTGCATCTCCTTTTCCAGCTCCTTTCTTGATCTACTTTCCTTTTCTCCATGATGTGAGCAGCTTTCCTCTTGGTCAGGCCTTTTCTCTGTTTGAGGCTACCAACTATGGACTAAAACTGAGTCAGAATAAACCTTATCTACTTAAATTGTGAATGTTAGGTATTTTATGCCAGCAACAAGAAAGTGACCGAAAGAGTTTCAGTTTTGTTTCTGGGTGAAAAACATAACTTTGAAATGTAGTGAGCAATTCTAGTCACATCAGAAAACACATTAAGTTTTGTTTCTTAATATAAGCTGCAGTTCTGTATTGACAGAAATTTAAAAGCTGTACTCTTACTGGGCACAGTAGTGCATTGCCTGTCATTGCAGCTAGTGAGGAGGCTGAGGCAGGTTGATTGCAAGTTGGAGATCAGCCTGGTGAAATTAGTGACCCTCTTCACCCCTCCAAAAAAAATTGAGGGGGAACCAGGGATGAGACTCAGTGGTAGAGTGCTGCTGGGGTCCATCCCCAGGATGTATGAATGAATAAGTGAATGTACTATTAAAAAATGATAAGTGTTTGGAATGGCAGCAGGGAGTTTAGTATCATATTCATTAGCGCCACAAGTAGCCATTCTTCCATATGACTGTGGATTCTGAAAGTAACGTAGGAGTTGCATCTGATAAAGTTTTAAGCCCATTAAATCCATGTGTAAGTCTGAGGAATATGGTATAGCTGAGTAGTAGAATGCTTGCTTAGTACACAGGAGGCCTATTTGGTAGTTGAGTAGGAATTGGGATTGAAGGTAGGGCAGTTTGTTTTCCTCAACAGATCTGGGTTGAAGATAGACTAGAAGTAAGAAGCTCACCAATACTTTCCCTCCATTCCAAAAGAACTTTCTGATTACCACAAAACCTGATAATTTTACATGTAGTTATATAACATCAAATGTAAAAAATTATTCATTACTTTAACATTTATGTTCATGTACATGATTTTTATGTTTTTATTTTTTTGTCTTTTTCAGACAAGGTCTCACTATGCTGTTCAGGCTGGCCTCGAGCTCACTTTGTAGCTCAGGCTGGTCTCGAACTCACAACAATCCTCCTGCCTCAGCCTCCCGAGTGCTGGGATTACAGGCATGCGCCACCACGCCCGGCCTTGCACATGATTTTTAAGAAAAACTTTTTAGGTAGTTTCACTATGTAGTTCAGGCTGGCCTTTTTTAGTATCTTGCTGTGTAACCCAAGCAAACCTTAACTTCACAATGATCTTCCTTAGCTTCCCAAGCACTGTACCACTATTCCTGGCTGTGCTAAGAACTTTAAAAATTGAGTAGCATATCCTTTTGCTCTAGGCTTACTGTTATTTATTTTTTGAGATAGGGCCTCACTATGTAGTTTAAGCTGGCCTTGAACTGATTTAGCCTAGGGCAGTCTTGAACTTTTAGCAATCCTCCTGCTTCAGCCTCTCAAACCTGCAACATTAATTACATTCATATTGTTAGGTAACCATCACCACCAACATATATATCAGAACTTTTTATCTTCCCAACAGAAACTCCTGCATTATACACTAATTCCCCAGTTTTATCTTCCTTTTGGTCTAGTAATTATCCATCTACTTTTTTGTCTTTATGGCTACCAAATAAACAAGATTTTTTATTATTTATTTATTTTTGGTCTTTTTTGAGACAGGATGTTGCTATGCAGTTCATGCTGGCCTTGAGCTCATTTTGTAGTCCAGGCTATCTCCAACAGAAACAGTCCTCCTGCCTCAGCCTTCTGAGTGCTGTGGTTATAGGCATGCTGAGATTACAGGCATGTGCCACCATATGTGGTATTAAGTAGAGTCTTGAAACATTTATGTGATATTACACCATATATTTATATTAAATTGTGTCAAAATTATATTTGTTAAATTATCCCAGAATTGTTTTTTTTGTGACTGGCTTGTTAGCATAGTGTCTTGAAGGTTCATCCATATTGTAGCATGTGTCAGAAGTTCCTCTAAGGCTGAATAATATGCCATTTTATGAACATACCATTTTGTTGTTTATTCATCCTTCGTTGAATACTTCTACTTTTTGCCCATTATGAGTAATTTTTTTTCTTCCTTTGGTGGCAAGAATCAAAACTCAGGGCCTTGTGCTTACTAGGTAGGCTACATTAACTACTTTTCTTATTGCTGAGACAAAGTATTCAACACCCAGAGTTAAAGGAGGAACGGTTTATTTAGTTCATAGTTTGCGGAGGTTTCAGGTTATAATCTGGCTCCAAGGCAAGGTGGCTTGGCAGACAGGCATCACATAGGAGAAATAGTTCATTGTGGGCAGAAGGTAGCAAAACAAGCAAATGGCCTTTGAAGCATCTTTCTGCCCCTTTTTTCTTATCCAAACTACTTAAGGTGGGTAGTACTCACTTAATTCTAGTGCCCTTGTACCATATAAATAGTTCCATGACATACACACTAGATCCAGCCACCTCTGAGAAAACCCCACCTATGACTATGTGAGGCTTTGTGGGGGACATCTAGACTTAAGCCATAACATAGGTATTGTACCACTGAGTTATATCCCTAGGCTAGCAACATTTCTTACCTTACATTTTTGTAGATCATGAATTTAGGCATGGTTGGCTCTTAATCTGTTCTTTGCAACTACTATTCATTTCACTATTCGGTTGATCTGGAATGTGGGTGACCAACCTTTCAGCTTGCCCATCCTGTATTGAATGAAGAATTGTGTTACACTATATATAACACAGTAAAATATAAACGCTGCCCATAGTGGTATAGTTATACTCCTAGTCTTCTGGTATGCTGAGGCAGGAAGCCCACAAATTCTCACTCAGCCTGGACAATTTAATGATTTATAAAGACCCCGTATCAAAATACAGAAAGGATTTGGGAGAGCCAGCCAAATAGCTCAGTGGATTAAAGCTAAAGCCCCTGCTTGCAGGCACAGGGGCCAGGTTCAATCCCCAGCCTGCTATGCTGGCCCCACCCCCAGGGCACGGTGAGACAGGCCATTGAGACTGGGCAATTGAGATTGGACATGTTGGTGTGTGCCTGTAATCCCAACACTTGAGAGGCTGTAAACGGGAAATCACTACCAGTCCGATCTAGTAGTGAAAATGTGAACACCCTGTAGACCCTTCTCTAAAATACAGGGAAAAACAGATGTGGGAAGAGGTTTTGGGGATCAATCCCCAGTATGTACCCTCTCTCAACTCCCACTATATGTACATATGTATGATATATTAATAACAAAACTTTCCTTTGAAATACATTTTTATTACAATGTTTTTATTTGTGTGTGTATATATGTATTTGGTACAAGGTCTCACTACTCAGCTTGGACTTGTAGTGATCCTCCTGTTTTCAGCCTACCCAGTGCTGGGGTTACAGGCATGTGCCACCATGCCAGGCCTTGGTTGCCAGCTCAGTGCACCTAGGGATGGGGCTGGCACAGCATGTGGTGCTGGTGATTATTACTATCTTAGAAGAGCAGCATAAACATAAAACTAGTGAAACATTGTAGCTTTCTTTTTTTAGTTAGGGTCTCTATGTAGTTTGGGCTGGCCTTGTTCTCACTTTTGTAGTCCCTGGGCAGGTCTCAAACTTGCAAAGATCCTCCTGACTCCACCTCCCAAGTTCTGGGATTACAGGGGTGCACCACCACACATGGTTCCGGGGTCCCATGGTCCATGTGAGGCATAAGACCACACAGCATGTTGGGCTGGGGAATCTAATTCGTGTGGGGCTAGGGATTGAACTTGGGTCCTTGTACTTGCCAGGTAGGTGCTTATGCCTCTGTACTCTCTCTGGCCCTTGTAGCTTTTTTTTTTTTTTTTTTGAGAAACTAATCCATTGCTCTCTGGTTGATGGCAGGTGTAATTGTTAGTTCTCAGTGTCCTCTTCTGAAATTTTTTATGTAATTGTATTTTCATGTGCTTCATGAAAATAGTTCTTTAAAAATACGTATATGGCCAGGTAGTGATGACATGGATAAGGAATGATTGTGAAATAATGGTTGCTTTTTTCTCTTGGAAGATAAATCTTACAAAAATCTTAGTAAAGACACATGTCTATGATCCCAGCCTTGGGAGGTTGAATCAGAAAGATTGCCACAAGTTTGAAGCCAGTGTGGGTTACATAGAGTGAATTCAAGGCCAATCTGAACTGCATAGCGAGATCCTGTCTCAAAAAAAAAAAAGAAAGCTAGTGAAGGATTGTGTCTTTTTTCCAAATTGAACATCTACAACTTTATACATTTCCTGTTAGAAAGGTCACAAAGCATGTGATTATGTTAACTAAAAATGAAGTCACAGATATACCACAAATTTGATTTTTTTCCCAGAAAATTTGAAACCTATTCTCATGTTTCTGTATCAAAACAGAAAGCAAATCTGATGTTGCAAAACTGTGTTTAGCCAACATATCAGAATGCATTAAAAAAAAAATTGCCATACCTTGAACTTGCCATAATTTGTTAAATTTTGAACACTGTCTTAGTTGAAAAATTATCACAGGTGAGTTGATTTTAATCTTGAAGATGCATGTTTAACTTATTCACAGCCACTGAAAATGCTAAACCTGTAAGTCCTTTTTTTCATGGTGTGTGTGTGTGTATTTGCGCGCGTGTGCCCATGCGTGAGACAGACAGACACAGACTAGCTATGTAGTTTCATGCTGGTCTTAAACTTGTTATATAGTCCAGGCTGGTCTTGAACTCATGGCAAGATTATAGGCATGTGCCATTCTATCTGGCCAAATTTTTATTTTTGGGGGAGCAGGGTTATGTATTTAGTATAGGATTTACAAGGTTTCACTACACAGATTGGACTCACAGTGATCCTCCTGTTTTCAGCCTCCTAAACCCTGGGATTATAGGTGTACGCCACCACACCCAGTCTCAGTTGACATCTCAGTGCTGTGCTTCCCACCCCCCATGCCTGGGGCTCAAACCCCCGGTCCAAATCTGCCTAAGAAGGCACTTTAATCCACTGAGCTATCTGGCTGGCTCTATAAAGATCACATTCATTGTAGAGATTTTATATCTGTACATCTTAATTCCTTTTCCCATCCCCCTGCCCTTCTCCCTTTCTTCCTGTCATTTATAAAAGCTTTGTTTCCATTTTTTTCTTCTTTTCTCATACTAGCTTTTGTAAGTCTTTTTGAGTGTAACTTAATCTTTCTTTGGGGGTAAGGGAGTCTTCCCAGTCCTTTTTAGCTTTTGAGACAGGGTGTCACTAAGTTGACAAGTTGCCCAGGCTGGGCTTGCAGT
Source organism: Ctenomys sociabilis (assembly GCA_004027165.1). NCBI lineage: Eukaryota > Metazoa > Chordata > Mammalia > Rodentia > Ctenomyidae > Ctenomys > Ctenomys sociabilis. The sequence goes on along the minus strand of PVKA01017442.1, from coordinate 13,606 downwards.
TGTAATCCTCTTGCTTCAGCCTCCCAAAGTGCTGGCATTGTAGGGCGTGCACCATCACACTAGCTGGTGCACACTTTAGGAAAAATATTTTTGTGAGATGTGACACTTTAGGAAAAATATTTTTGTTAAGGATGACAACTATGGTTTTCAGTTCTACTCTTTTGTCTGTATGGAGCATTCCTTATATATGCATGTGCCTGGAATTGGGCCACCTATGATTACTGAAAATAGATACTATTTGCCTACAAATTAACCATATGGCCTCATTTATTTAATTTTGCTTTCTTGAGACAGGGTCTTAGTAGGTAGCTCATTGACCTTGAACTTGCTATGTAGCCCAGGCTGGCCTTGAATCCACAGGTATCTTCCTACCTCAGTCTCCTGCGTGCTACACTAATGTAGTGTTAGAATGGCACTGGTGCCACCCTATAACACATAGCATTCTGTTCATTGTTGGCTACACAGTCTGCTTGGGCACCATGCCATTGAGTCATGAAAAATATCTCTTTTTTTTTTTTTTTTTGGTCTTTTTGAGACAGGGTCTCACTGTGCAGTTCAGGCTGACCTTAAGCTCACTTTGTAGCTCAGGCTGGTCTCGAACTCACAACAATCCTCCTGCCTCAGCCTCCCTAGTGCTGGGATTACAGGCATGAGCCACCACGCCCGGCATGAAAAATATCTCTTAAAACTCACTTAGTATTAAGTTAGGATCATTATAGGCTACATTATCACCTGTCCCAGTCTGTGTGCAACCCATGCAAAAATTACACATACTCCATCTAGAGAGTTCATAATGGCTTCATACAAACACTGGTGGCAACAGTTGGGGCTGTACTCAGTGGGGTCCTTTTTGTGTTCATAATGTAGTGTTAGCTGTATGGCAGAGTATTTGGACATGGCTTCAAACAGTGGAGGAAGCAGCTATTCCTAGGTCTAGAACTGGCAGTGTTACTTTTCCCTTCCTCTATTGGTTAAAATAGTCATAGCTAACCTATCCTACATTCAAGGGTAGAAAAAACTTAATACTACCATTTTTTTTTCCCTGTCAGGAATGCAGATCAGACTTAACATCTTACACAAGACAGATGTGTACACTGCCACTGTTTTCAGTGCTCCATGCCCCGTCCTATCTTTGAGTGGAAGTAGGAAAGAATATAGCTGTCTCTAAGCTGCCACGGGCATTCATATAACAAGTCAGAGTATATTAAGTACTTTTATACTTTGTAATTATAAATTTGATAAAAAGTTTGCAGCCAGTTTGCCAGATTTGTAAATTTAATTTTATTTATGGTACCCCCACTCTTGCTATGTAGTTCATTTTAGCCTTGAACTCATTATCTTCCTGAGTCTGGCCTCTAACTCATTTCTCCTGCCTTGGCCTCTTGAATGCTGGCATTCCAGGTGTGTGCCAAGCATATCTGGCATATAGATTTATAAAATTTAAAGTCTAGAAGAATTTATTTTTGTTTTTGTCCTGTTTTGTGGGTTTTGTTTTGTTTTGGGGTAGGGGTGTTGTCATGTTCCATACACTGACCAATTCCTGTGCTCAAGCATCCAAGGCCTTATACATACAGGTGAGCACTCTAATGCACTGTATCCCTACCTCAGTGTGATATTTGGTATGTGTATACATTATGTAAAGTTGATGTAAGAATACTTTCTAATGTGCTGGGTTGGGGGAAAATTGCTATCTTAACAGTTTTGCTCTTCTAACACAAGACCATGTTTGGGCATAATGGCAAACTGTTATGATTGCCATTCCATATTTGCATCATTTTTCTGTAAAAACTCTAGTTTCTCATAACTTTAATAAACTTATTTATACTACCGTACCATAAGCATGAACTAAATTCAGATTTTTACTAGTATCCGTTGTAAAATTTTCTTTATTTACAGCATTGTTCAAACCTAGAGTCTTGTGCAGTTTAGCACGAGACACATGGTCTCACTAAGTAAGCTATATCTTAGCCAGAAAATGTCTGCAGTTCTTTCTATCCTATTGAGACTATAAAATGCCACAAAGTTTTGTTCTGTTTTGCTTTTTTTTTTTAACAAGATTTCATTCTGTAGCAGTTGGGCCTCAAACTCATTGTGTCTTACCCCCTCAAACACGAGGATTATAGAAAGGTACCACCATGCCTGGCTGAATTCTTTTTATCTAATGATTGTTACAAATATGCTGTTAATTTCTCTCTTTATTTTAATTTTTAGACAGGATTTTGTCAAACAGTTTATGTCGACCTTCAATTCACTACATAGTTTGGGCTGAGGGTCAATTCAGTGCTTCTGCCACAGCTCCTAAGTCCTGGGATTACAGGCTATATATATTTATTGATGACGTTTTCATTTCTTCTGATAAATACAATTCTTACTTGATTTTTTGTTGTGATAAATACCCCAAAATATGTCATCTTAACCATTTTTAAGTGTAAGTGGTGTTAATTATATGAACATTGTTGTACAACAGAACTTTTTCTGTAGCAAAACTGAAACTTTGTATTGGATAATAACTCCCTATTTCCCTCATCCCATCAGCCCCTGGTGACCACTATTGTGTCTTCTGCTTATAAGAGTTTGACTAGTTTAAATATCTCATGCATACATACATACAAGCAGCACTTTTCTTTTGTAACTGGCTTATTTCATTTACCATATTATCTCTAGGACTCATCCATATTATAATATATATATTTTTTTTCTTTTGTATTTTAGGGAAGGGTCTATAGGGTGTTCAGGGTCTCACTACTAGATCAGATTTGTAGTGATCCGCCTGTTTACAGCCTCCCAAAAGCTGAGATTATAGGCATGCGCCACCATGCCCAGTATCAATTTCCCTCTCAGCTCATTCTGGGGGTAGGGCCAGCTAGGCAGGCCTGGGGATCAAACCCCAGGCTCCTGCCCTTGTTTGCAGGCGCTTTAATCCGCTGAGCTATTTGGCCAGCCCTCATGTTGTAATATAGGGTTTCTTTCTTCTAAGAAAAGGCAGTGATGCACTCCTGTAATCTTAGCACTTGGAAGCTTGAGGCAGGAAGATCACTATGAATTTGAGGCCAGCCTGAATTATGGAGTGAGACCCTGCCCCCCCAATAAAATGTGTGTGTGTGTATGTGTGTATTTCTCATTTTCTTTATTCATCCCTTATCATTTATGTTATTTGTACTCGTTGGCTATTGTGAATAATGTTGCCCTGTGCAAGTGTCTCTTGGAAATCCTGTTTTGAGACAGGGTCTCCTCAGATTAGTCCTGAACTAATGGTATGTAACTTAGGCTGGCCTTGAATTTGCAGCAGTTCTGCCTCAGTGAGTGCTGGGACTATAGGCATGTGGCTACCACATCCCACTAAGCTTGTTAACTTCAGTGATGGTTTCCTAGTGGTACCATTTTACATTTCCATTTTACTTTTTATATTCCCATCATAGTCTAGAGAGTTTTGATATTTTTTTTCATGTCCAACAGTTAATTCCTTTTTTAACTAATGTCTTTTCTAATAGGTATAAGATAATATTGTGGTTTGTTGTTTTTTGTGGGATTGTTTTGTTTTATTTTGAGACAGGATCTCATTATGTAGTTCAGGCTAGCCTTGAACTCACTGTGTAATCCACACTGACCACAAACTCACAACAATCCTCCTGCCTTAATCTCCCAGGAGCTGGAGTTATAGGTGCGTGCCACCATGCCCAGCTTACTATTGTGATTTTGATGTGCATTTCTCAAATGATAAGTGATGTTGAACATTTTCTCATGTTTGTTAGCTTCCTCAACTCATTAAGCAGTACTGGGGGTTGAACCAAAGGCCTTTGCACTGACCTGTGTACCTCACTATTTTTAAAATTTATTTTTAGTTAAGGTCAAGCTAAGTTGCCCAGGTTGGGCTTGAACTTGTTATCTGGAAGGCCTCAGTCACCTGGCAGGTTGGATGACAGGTGTGTTCCATCACACCCAGTTTGCTCGTTTATATTTTTTTAGAGAAGTGTCTATTCAGGGCCAGCCAGATAAGGCTCACTCAGTGTGCTGTGCTAGCCCTATGCTCCTGGGGTGCACTGAGATGGCGATTGAGACTGGGCATGGTGGCGTGCGTGTATAATTCCAGCACTTAGGAGGCTGAAAACAGAATCATTACTAGTCTGATCTACCTAATGAGACCCTGTACACCTTGTCCTAAATTTATAAAAAAGTGTCTATTCAAGTCTGCCTCAATTTGTTTTTGCTGTTGTTGTTGTAAAAGTGTTCATATTCAGTTATAATTTAAAAATTGCTTATGTAAGAGTTAGAACTATATAAAAATTTGCACTTGGGCTGGGGAATGCCCTTTGGTGGTAGCACACTTACCTGTGGGTGCCCGTTACAACCACATCCTATATTTTCCACAAGTCTTACCCTACCCTTACCCTTTGCCTCTTACTTCTTTTGACCCACTCACTACACAGGGACAATCATTTATCAGTTTTTGGTTGTTTTTTTCTATATTCCATTTTACTCAAAAGTTAGATTGTGGATTAAATAAGTGGTTTTTGCTGTTTGTATTTCTCCTTTCAATGCTGGAGAGCAAACCTGGGCCTTAGGCTTGCTGGGCAAACTTATCAGGGGAGCAGCTACATTCTGACCTTACAACTATTTTCCTTAAAGCTTGATGAGGACTGAGTCAGTATTTATAAGGAGACTACTTTATGGCAGAAGTTAATTTAAAAATATCTTTGAGGACCTTAAAAAAATTGGGCTGTAGTAAAACTTGTTTTTAGATCTTTGAAATAATATTATATGAATTTGTCTATTTAGTTCTTGTCCTTCACTTTTGTGGAGGGTTTTTGTTTTTTTTAAAATTTCTGGTTATATGAGTGAAGGTCTTGCTATAGAGTTCAGACTGGCCATAAATTCACAGTAATTCTCATATCTCAACCTCCTGAGTGCTATGTTTACAGATGTGCACCTTGGTGCCAGGCTGTGTTTGTTTTTTTTTGGAGTCAGGGCCTCACTGTGTAGTATTACAAGCATGCGCCAACATACTTGGTTTTTATTGCTCTTTTATGCAATTTTTTTAACACTGCAATTGTCACTGTTGGAATAGTTATTCCTAGACTTTTTGTTTATTGTTAATTGGGGTAGCAGTTGACACAGGGTCTTGCTATATAATTTAGGCAGGCCTTAAACTCAGCATGTACCGCAGGCCAACCTCAAATTCACAGCAATCCTGCTTCAGCCTCCTACAAGCTGGGATTATAGGCATGTGCCACAACCCCCAGCTGTTAAATTTTTAAATAGGCTAGTTTTAGAGCATTTAGGTTTGTGGCAAAATTAGTGGAAGTACTGAGAGTTTACAGCTACCTCTTGTTTACCCTTCACTATCACATTGATATTAGAGTGGGTGAATTTGTGGACCAAGGTTAACACATCATTATCACTTAATGTTTAATTTTTTGTCTTTGTTTTTTTTACTTAATCATGTTTTTCCCCCCCCTTTTTTTTTCTTTTTTGAGACAGGGTCTCACTATGCAGTTCAGGCTGACCTTAAGCTCACTTTGTAGCTCAGGCTGGTCTCGAACTCACAACAATCCTCCTGCCTCAGCCTCCCAAGTGCTGGGATTACAGGCCTGTGCCACCACGCCCGGCTCTTTTTCCCTATATTTTTAACATGGTAAATCCTAAATGCTTCACTTACGCTTTTGAGATTTTTATTGTTGTTGTTGCTTTTTAGATTTGTTATTGTCCACTTGGAGATTTTAAGTGCCAATTTATTGATCTTAAATAGATGTAGGTAGAGGGTTTTAAATCCTGAAAATAATCTGCATACATCTAGATTGATGTTCTAAGACTTTTTTGTAACATTTGTTGAGAATAAATTTCATGCATTTGTAGAGAATCAGGTACTTGGTACCTATTTGCATCTGATGCATTCCCCTACAAATTTAGTAATATAGGGATGGGCTCCATTGTCTGTATTCCCCCCCCCACTGCATTCATTCATTCATTTATTTATTTATTTGTTTATTTGTTTGTTTATTTATTTATTGCAGACCCGGGGATTGAACTCAGGTCCTTGCGCTTGCCAGGGAAGCACTTATCCCACTGAGCCATCTCCCCAGCCTGTAATTTTTCATTTTTTTAAGCTACATAGTTTAATAGTTTAGGCCAGCCTTGAACTCATTATAAAACCTAGGGTGGCCTTGAACTCAGGGGCAATCCTTCAGCCTCCTGAGTGCTGGGATTACAGACATAGATCACCACACTCTGCCCCTTGTACAGGGAAAATGCACTGAGAATTTCAGAAAGGTATTTTATTTTCCTTATTGTTAAATGTTAGGTTAACTTTTCTCAAAAGTTTTGCCTAAAATTTTTTTTAAGTTATAAAAATATAATAATAAAAAGTTATTTATAGGATGTTTAAATTGCTTTAATTCTACCTGAAGCTAGAGATACAGCTTTATGGTAGAACAGCTTCACAGCAGCATATGTAAGGAAATTCCATCTTTTTTATTTTTTAGGGAAGAGTCTACAGGGTGTTCAGGGTCTCACTACTAGATGAGACTTATAGTGATCCACCTTTTTACAGCTTCCCAAGAGCTAGAATTACAGGTGTGCCACCATGCCCAGTCTCAATTGTTATCTCAGCGTGCCCCAGGGTTGGGCTGGCACAGCAGGCCCAGGGATTGAACACCCTCCCCACACACACCCCCAGCCCCTGCACCTGCTTGTAGGTACTTTAATCTGTCAGGCTATTTGGCCGGCCCCAGGAAATTCTATCTTGAAATACAGCTATGTATATATTATGATCTCTTTCACCTTATCTGGTGAAAATTTTTTAGAACTATTATCAGCCTTTATTTTTTCTTTCTTTCTGTATTTAGGACAGGGTCTACAGGGTCTCACTACACAGATCAGACTTGTAGTGATCCTCCTGTTTTCAGCTTCCCAAGTGCTGGGCTTACAGGTGTGTACCACGATGCCAGTTTCAATCATTGTCTAAGTGAGGATCAAACCCCAGCCACTGTGCTATGTCTAAACAGATGCTTTAGTCAGCTGAGTTATCTGACTGGCCGTAGCCTGTATCTATTAAATACAGTCTTATTGCTGCTTTTAAAAATGTAATTTAATGACAGTTGTCTCTAAGGATAATAGCTTTCAAAGTCATTTGATGTGTTATTCATTTATGAAATCAGATAACCTGGGTTTCTAAATGCTATTTTATGTCATCTCACCTTTTTTTTCTTGTTATAGAATCTAGATCAGTCATGGTGAACCTTTAAAGACCAAGTGCCTAACCAATAACTCCAAATCCACTTATTTGTAAACGCTGCCCTAGTGTGGGATTATTCAATGCCTAAACTGTGGCCATGCTGGGTAACTTGGCTTGAGTTCTTTTTTATTTAAATATGTATTTACTTAGGTACTGAGGATTGAACCCAGGACCTTGCACTTGCCAGGCAGGCCCTTATTCCACTGAGCTATCTCCCCGGCCCTTGGCTTGAGTTCTTACAGAAAGGAATGTGCCAATTGTGGCATTTGTGCCATAGGTTTGACCCTACTGGTCTAGACAACTATTTCAGAGTGGCCCTGCACTCACTACTATGTAGCGTAGGCTTGTTTTGACCTCACAGACACCCTCCTGCCTCAGCCTCCCTCCTGAGTGCTGGGATTATAGACATGTGACATGTCCAGCAATAGATTTTTATATTTTATCTTGTGGTTCTTTCTCATTTCAACTACCTGCTACAAATGTAGCATGTTGGATTTTTTTTTTTTTTTTTTTTTTTTTTTTTTTTTTTTGGCGGAACCAGGGATTGAACTCAGGCCCTTGCACTTGCCAGGGAAGTGCTTATTCACTGAGCCA
>PVKA01017441.1:0-45772 GCA_004027165.1 Ctenomys sociabilis | reverse complement strand
ATTAAGTGATGAAAAAGAATTGACTTAGTAAATTAAGATGAAACAATTCTTTACATATTCATGAATTAATTATAAATAAAACTGCTTTTAAATAGAAATATTTAGGGAAAGATAATACTTCTCCAATATAAACTCATGTAATAGAAGACAAATGAAAGTTCATGTTAGGAGATGCTGTTGATCTGTTTTCAATACAAATCACTATAAGGCACTGCAAGAAGGAAAACTTTAAAGAAAAATATCTCATATAAATGCACACATACAATTGAACAACATATTAGTACATTAATACTCTTGCTATATGAAATGGTGATCTACCTAGGCAATTGAAGTTTATCTTAGTATTTCAAGATTTAATATAAAGATCAATAATATAAATCACCGACTTTACAGATTATAAAAGTGTATGTGCACATTAAATTAGATGCAAAAGTTTTGTAAAGCATTTTAAACACTACTTTTATCATAAAAAGACTCAGAAAATTCTTAAAAGAAAACCTTTAGCAACTATCAGAATCTTACAACTTTCTATTTAATGGTGAAATTTGTTCTCTATAATTTCAGGTTTTTTGCTCCTTTCGAAACATTTATTTCTCTCTTGCTGTTAGTACTTGTTTATAGTAGATTAATGACAAAATATTGGATGCCATCATTTTAAAATAAGGAATAATAAAGGATGAATTAGACCCCTACTTCTTTTTAATTTTTGACCTGTGTACTATAGGGCCAGAGATACGACAAAGAAATACCATCAACATATGCTGCAGAACATACCGAAGTACCTACAAAAACCTTCTTAAAATCAAAACTCATCCTGTCCATCAACATGGAAATGTAAAATAAACAACTATATCTATATAATTGTCTAGTAACAAGCAGGAAAATTGCACTAAACAGGATAAAAGTGTGAATGTGTAATATTCAGTTCGGTGAAGACCAATACAAAAGATTTCCTTCGCATTATTCTGTTAATACGACAATGAGGCACCAACAAATAGAAGTCAAGTTATATATGAGTGGCATTGTTTGAAAGGGAAAATTAAGCAAACTTTCTGAGGTGACAGTGATGTTCTCTGTCATGACTTAAAATTCTGTGGGATTTCATTTAAGAAATTTCATTGAAATGCTTGCTTAAGATTTGTTCATTTTACTATTGATAAATGCTTATCTATACAGTATTTCAATAAGTACATATTCATAATGTTTTCTTAATTCACAGTTTTTCTGATCTCTACAAATTAGAAAAAGTAGTGACATGATCTCTTATTAAAAATTTTACTTTAAGTTTTCCAGGTATTAATATTTTTCCTTTAAAAATACAAACAGTGTAGATTTTCTTTTGGTATCTCCTAGGGAGATACCAAACATTTTTTTTGTTGATTCTCAATTATCACAATATTTTTCTTTCATTCTCCTTGTACTCTGTATTTGAGTGTATATGCATGAATTCTTTCCCATGTATTTTTATTTTATAGAAATTCCTCAATACTTCAAGCCCATTGTGACCATTTTTTTCTGTTTACAGGCTTCATGATTATTGGTTTATTTTTCACCATTTCTGTGTTGTATGTTTTAAGTAATTTATCTTGAATTGGTAATATTACTTGCACACCCTTTAAACTCCTGGTGGAATATTTTTATTCTATTCTCTGTGAATAAATATGTCCATATTCAAGCTTTGTGGGAGATTTCTTAATTTACAGTAACAGGCAAATAGGAGAAAGTCTTGAAAGTAAGACTTTCACCAAAGTGACTTCCTAACTTGCATTTATTATTTGCTTAAAATATTTCAAAAATAGCTGTAGAAAGCGCCTACATTTTTTATTAATGTTCCTTGTGGAAGAAATGCATTTGAGAAACAAATACAAGATTTTGTTGCCCTATGCTTGTTATCTTTTTATTTTACTTTTAATTGACCTTTTAAAATACCACCTTCACCTTGGACCAAGAAGATTTTCTATGTTACCTTGGCAACATTTCATATTTTGAGCAAAATTTATTGCTAAAGAATTAAATGATGTATCAAGCTTATAAAATATCCCTACCAACTGCTTTTTTATAGCATGCCAAGGGAGAGATGAGTGATGAACAGTACTGATTATTCTTTTGTGACTATTTAAGGTACTGAAGTGAGAAATCTAATCTAGAAATAGAAAACAAACAAATGCAATCAATGTTCTCATAGCAACAAATGCTTGAGCCATTGTGTTCTCTTGTAAACTGTAACAGTGTGGAAGTAGAATTCTCAAGGCAGTTCCTGGCAGCTACCCATGTTAATTTAGAAATCCTCTTCTGCTGTAATCTATTCTCTTCCTCTTCGGTCTCTGAATATAATACATTCTTTATATGTCAGTATATTTCATGATTCATAAAGCCCCCTGTGAACATTGGAAATTCAAACAGAACACATTTAGTCCAATTTGTTGTAGATTTTAGATTTTGTTCGTGATAAAGAGGGGTAAGGATTCACAATAAATAATTCCAACATTAGCTAGCCTGCTGGTAACCCTGAGATCATAGGCAGACAAATTGATCTTTTTGAAGGATCATAAATACATATATTAATTAATTTAAATTCAATTTTATCTGATACAAAAATTTCCATATTAATGAAATAGTACTATATATATATAACTATTAAATAGTTATATATATATAACTATTATAATATATATATATAACTATTAAAAACTTTTATCTTCTTAAACATTCATTGTTTCTTACAGCAAAACATTTTGCAGTTCTTTCTTCTAGCTTTTTGAAATGTACTGTCGTGATCTATAATCGCCCTACTGTTTAATAGCACCCCAGAACTTTGTGCATGTATCGAACTGCACCTTAGTGCCTGTTGATCGACCTTTCTCATTCTTCTTTCCTGTGCTATTCTCTCCCAAGCCTCTGATCTTCCCTTAAAAATGGTCAGCACTATTCTTGTGATGAGCTCTTCTCTGATGCTACATATTAGTGTTCCCTTCTCAAAGAAGACTTTCAAGATGCCCCTACCAACCTGGAGAGTAGTCCCTTTTGTTATTTTTTAACTTATCACTCATTTTTCCAGAGTGCTTCTTATGAATTGAAATTATTTTATTTGATTGTTTGCTTTTATTTTTCTTTTCTTTTAATTAAAATGTAAATTCCATCATGGTAATTCTGTGTGTGTGTGTGTGTGTGTGTGTGTGTGTGTGTGTGTGTGTGTACACATTTGTATATGTTTGTGTTACTATTCTCTGTCTTGTCCAGAGTCTGGCACATGTACTACACACACTCTGTCTCTGTCTGTCTCTGCCTCTGTCTGTCCATCGGTCTGTCTCCTCTCTCTGTCTCACTCACTCGTTTCCTCGCTTGCTTTCTCTCTCACTCTTGCTCTCACTCTCTCACAATCGTTCAGCAAAAGTTTATTGAATGAGTGAAGCACCCATGGCATATTTCAAACTGTGAAATGTGTTTAGCTACAAGCAAATGTCATTTCATTAGAAATAGTGAAGGTACATTTTAAAAAGCATTTTAATAAACATTTGCAAATTAGTCATAAAAAATAAGAAATGAAACAAATTTAACTCTGTTCAATTAAAATTATTATAAATTAACTCGAGGCATTAAACAAAATGCCACCGAGATTACAGATTTGCACATATTTTAGAAATACACAAAAACCCAGACCACATAAACTAAGAAAATGAACTAGATATATGTCTTTTTAAAAATAAAAGTTCAGAGAAAATGATCATTAAAATTAAGAAGTTTAAATAGCTAAAATACTATTTAATCTACAGGAAACAGTAAAAATCAAGAGCAGAGTAATAAAACAACAAAACTTGGATAAATCTGATCAATGCACGCTTTGTTGGGTTGTTGTGGCTGCCCTCACAACCCAATAGGCTGCAGTGTCAGAAATGCAGATTTGCATAGTTCTGGAGCCTGGAGTTTGCAGGCCAAAGTATGGGCTGCTCAGTTTTTCTAGCATCCTTTCCATTGGCTATGGGTAGTGTCTGCTCAGGAATACTTTCCTCTCTCCACATTTCCTCTCTGAACCCACAGTTTCTCTCCTGGGGTCACCATTCTCCTCTCCTCATGAAGATCCCAACCCAGTTGCATTAGGGCCCACTCTAATAGCCCTTTATTTAAACCTTAATTTCTTCTTTAAAGGCCTATTTCCAAGTATCATTACACTCTGATATATGGGAGTGTGGAGAGGGAGGGAGGACAAATTTCAGCCCCTAGCATAAGGCAAAACAATATTAAGATACTATATTAGGTGTGAGAAAAGGGTTACAATCACATATGTGAAAAAAGAAACATATTCATAAAAATTGTATTAAAATGTTAGCAATAATCTTGACATTAAGGAACTCAATAAATCTCAGTGAAGACAAATATTCAAATGTGGTTCTTAAAACAGTGTAAAATGTAAATCATTCACTAATTCCTCCCTAAAAGTGTAAGTGGCAGTCAATGCTAACCTTGCATCCCAATTTTACTCTTTTTTTTTTTTTTTTTTTTGTATTTTATGACAGGGTGTACAGGATCTCACTGCATAGATTGGACTTGTAGTGATCCTTCTGTTTACAGCCCCACAAGCCCTGAGATTACAGGCATACACCACCACACCCAGTCTCAATCACTCTCTCAGCATGCTCCAGGTGGGGTCAGCATGGTAGCCATGGGGATTGAACTCCTAGCCCCTGTGTCTGCCTAAGCAGGCACTTTAATCTGCTGAGCTATTTGTCTAGCCTCAATTTTACTCTTTAAGCTCACTAGACCTAAGAAACTTCAAGCAACATAATTTCTGTGCCTAGGCACAATATTCATTGGGGAGGGGCCACAACACTTTCGTAACGTACTCTATCAATATGTTCCTGGAAGCTTGCTTGCTTGTTTTATTTATTTATTTAGTCTTCTTAAGACAGAGGTATGCTGTACAGCTAAGGCTGGCCTTACACTTGCAGTGAAACTTCTGTTTCAGCCTCCTAAGACATGCACCACCATGCCTACAAAAAACAAAGAAAGAAAGAAAGAACTATTTTAGTAGCAGTCCTTACTGGAACTATTCCTTAGTAGTTTGTATTATGGGTGCTATTTGTGCCTACATCAGCTTCAAAACAAGTAGGACTAAGAATTTAAAGATTAATTAAATTCCAGTGATCCTTTGACTCTTTTTTAGCTCATGGAATTATTTGCTGTTTTTAGTACAGGAAATGGTACAAAATAAAAGCTGGGGAAAATTATCAATAACAACACAACTGCACTCATCTCATAATACTACTTCCAATGCTCACACCAGAACAACATATCCTGTATATGTATATTTGTACCTGTATCTATAGTGCCCCTCCAAAATAAACCATAACACAAACCTGCATAGTATTCTTCTAGAAATATTGCATAAATCAATGTGCTAACGCATTACCTGAGTTCCTTCTCATCTTCTACTGTCTTATAAGGAGCTGGAAAACTAAACTATGTTTCTTTAACTCTACTAAGGGTAGTTTCCTGGTTAGGTTTTGCTGGTAAGAGCCACACATGTTACCCTGCATCTTCAAAAGGGGGAAGGCATACTATTTCTGTACTTCAGGCTACTTGAGGTGACTGTTAGCTCCAGCCCTGGGGAAGCCAACACTATCAGTGAGAGTGCAGACTTCAGGCTCCTGCAGTATCACAATGCAGCCTCCTCTCTGCCTATTTATCTGCTCTGGTTGGCATTTCCACAGAACCTCAAGGGCAGGGAAACAGCCTCATTGATGGGGTTTGCTGAACACTGCTTTCACTCACTGACCTTCTAACACTTTTCTAGCCAGTTCTAGCAAATGTTCTTTGTTTAAAATAACTAGAAAAGCATGGTGAGGTGGATTAAGTACTGGTCAACTTGTAACACCCAGCTAAACTGAATGACTGTCATTCTGTGTATGGAAGGACCGCCTGAGCATTGTTTCTAACAGCATCAAAGGAGGACTGGAAGGAAGACAGTATGATGTTGATTCTCCTGGAGAAGCCTGTCATGCTGGTTTTCCTTGTATACTCAACTCTTTGCCGTGTCAGAGGAGTCAAAGTCCTTGCTGTCCCTGAGAATGGCTGTGGTTCTCTTTGGGGACACTCTGGTCCTTACTTTGAGCATGGAGTTGGGGCTCCAGCTCAGATCCCTCAGCCTGCTGGCCCAGATCTTCCATCCCACTGCTTTAGACCTTTTAGCTTCCACCACTGAGCTTCAGACCTTTTAGCTTCCACCACTGAGCTGCAGACCTTTTAGCTTCCACCACTGAGCTGCAGACCTTTGGTGCAGGCCTGCGTGAGGCATTGCTGTGGGTCCTAGACCTGCAACTGGACTTGCAGAGGACAGTGCCATGAGCTGTAGGTCTTCAGCTAGATTCGTGTTCTCTAGTACGTAGAAAAATCACTTGTACTTTTATTCATTATACTTTTTGGAGAATATTATAAAATAATCATGGAAATTATATGTCCTATATGGAATCTATTCCTTTGCAAGCCCTAAGTACAACATATGAGCCTAGACTGATCTGAGATGCAAAGGGACTAGAAGACTTAAAAAGATAACAGAAAATAGATGTAGTCTGAATAAACTATGAAACATTGTTTTGAAAGTGATATCTTGAACAACAAAGTACTAAGCATCTATTATAACTATTATTTATTTTGATCATTTAATGGAATACAATAACATTTTAGAACTACATATAAGCAGTATCTATTATAAGGTTTTATTAGTTTTAGGGTAGGACCAGAAAGATAGCTCAGTTGAATAAGTGCTTGTCTGACAAGTACAAGGGCCTGAGTTCAATACCTGGCTCCATTAATTAAAACTATTAATTTTAGGCAGTAGAATAATGGAGATTTCTCATTTTCTATATGTAAGGTTTTCTTTTTCTCATCACCTAAGTAATAGTTTTCACATATATGTGGTAATCTTCCATGTTCTGCTTGTCTACAACCTTTATATCTTGGGAGAAAACTATTTCCATTTGGCATGGAAGAATTTTGCAAAGAGATTTTTAAAAACAGTATCCTAAAATTAGTTTTGTAAAGGAAATTGTTCTTGGAAAGCTATCTATGAAGAATACAGACCAGTATTTATCTCAGCAATTGTGTTTTCTTAATTGATATCAACTGTGTCAAAACACATCTTGGGAAGATTCAGACTTCACCTATCCTTTGTTGCCAAGTGCATAAATTGTGAAAAAATTTTTAATTTTCCCAAAATTTTTATGAATTAGCATGACCTTTGACAGTCATAGATTGTACCAGAAATCAAAACACCCCATGATTATTGGGCAAGAGAATATAGAATGAGCGTGGAGTGAGGTGGGGAAGATTTCTATACAATACAAAAGCTTTAAAAGAAGAATTACAATTTCTTGTCCATTGGATTGTAGAAAGGTGATACAAATTATTGACTTTTGAAAGGGGAAAGACTACCTAGTGAAAACTTCCTATCGTTTTTCTAAAATAGCTGCTCCATACACACAAGTCTGTTTCTGATCTCTAATGTTTATAAATGCAGAAATATAACACCATGCACATTAACTAAAGAGCCATACATTTCACCTTAAGTGCTAGAAATGTCTTATTGAGCAAATGAATACTGGAGAAAGAAATAATGTTACATGAGTTATTTTTAAAACAGTTGGATGTATCAGAAAATCTCTTTGAGAAGTATATACTTGAAAACCTAAGGATATATATGCATGTCTATCTATGTTAAGTGTTTGTCCTTTGAATAGAATGTCTAATACAGAAAATAGAACCAAGTTAATTTTGGTTATTAAAATTTCATGTAGCAAGGCTGTTGAAATTTTTGTAGAATCTAGTGAAGAAAGTTTGACACAGGTAAAAGAAATTAATATTCTAAAGATTTTTTTTCACTGATTCATATAGGCTAAATTAATGTTGGTGACATATTTGTCCCTATTTAGGTGATGAAGGGGAAAAAAAGCTTCCTACCATTTCCTGGATGCAATTTGAAAGATGAACTCTTATTGGTGTTTTAATGAATCTTAATTTTTAAACAGGTAAATATGTATATAAATCTATAATAGTATTCTGGATATTTAAACATGGCAAAATATAAGCATATATCCCTCATATTTTTCACAACTAAAGGTGCTATTTTATTCCACTGTCAAAGGCAGTAGGAAGCATTTGTTAACCAGTTGCCTACTCATAATAGAGAAAGTAGCCCTGCAGAACTCTTTACTTCAGGCAGAAAATGTCTCTAGCTTTGTATAACACAGTTTCTGGTAAAATGATCTTATTGGGTGACTTTGAGCTATTGGATTAAATATAAATTTTATACAGAAGTGCACTTTGGAAACAAATGATCAACTTTTGTGCTTCTGAAGTAAAAAGATAGAAAAAGGATACTAATGATAGATCTGGAGAAGCCTAAGAGCTAATGAGTACACTAAACTAAGATCCTGCATTTTTAAGACAAATTCTAGAATTTTTCTTCTCTTGGGCTAGCAACCTTCCCAAGTCTAGTTTATGTGAAGTCACAAATATAGAGTATCAGGTGTTACCACTAATTGGAGAATAAGTGCCGCACATTACACACTACAGGCATTTCATACAAATGTCTGTACCTGTAAAATTTTGGCATATCATATGTAATTTAATGTATGGTGGTTTAGATTATTTATTTTGAGGAATATACATTCTTTAAAGCCAGAATTTAAAATAGAAAATTTAGTTATAACTATTATTCTTAACTGATTTGTTTTATTGTCCACAGTCATAGATTAAATGATTGGAAACAAAAAGACGTAACCCAAATAAATTAACTATTCTTTTAGATTACAAATCCTACTGTAAGAGACCTCTCACCTCTATTTTCTAAATTTTGAATGATCATCATTTTTCTTATTCCTACTTTAATCTAATATTATAATATCTTTTCTTTTTTTCTTTGAAACACAGTGTCCTTATAAAGTTCAAGCTGGCCTTCAGTTCACTAGATAGCCCATGTTGGCTTTGGACTTATGGCAGTCCTCCTGCTTCAGCTTCTCAAGATCTGAGATTATAGGCATGCACCCCACCTCCACACCAAGTTCACAATGTCTTTTACAAATGATCTATATTTCCTAATCCCAGTGTATTTATAACAGACTCTTCCTTGGAAAGTAGTACTAGAAAACTGTAAATAGTCAAGCTTACTATTTAATTGATATATTAACAATGTGCTTATTTAGTACTATAAGCATTTAAAGGCAGCATCAAAAATGTTTATACATAACATGTGAATATGTATGTGACAGTTAGCTAAGGCAAACTTTGAATTATAACCAAGACAGCAATTTCTTTTCAGAAGCATGGTTAGAAGTACTTATAGATGAACACCCACACACACCATTACACACACACACACACACACACACATATACACCTTTCTGAACAGTAGATATATGATCTCTTGACAATCTGTTTTCACGTCTGTTAGTAAATGATTTTTGGAGAAGACTATATACTTGGATATTGGGTTCCCACTGGGGAATCTAGCTACGTTAGATAAAATGAAACATATAACATTAACTAACTCTTCCATAATTTGTGCAATATGCTTTATTTTGCTCATGGTAGTATGCAATATTTCAAATGCAGCAATGAATAAAATGAAACTTAGCTTCATTCACTGCACAGTTTTAGATCTCAAGCCAAATACCAATATGCCAATATCACCAAAAGGATCTGCCTAACATTAATGATCAACTCAACTAAATTTTATAGCACTGTAACTTCACTGTTACCTACTTCTTATTATATTGTATCTAATTTTACTAAAGATAACTCCAAAATCCTACTGGCTCTGTCTTCACTCGATGTAGCCTCATAATCTTTGAATTATTTCTTGCTTTTTGGCATAACAAGTTGCTCTACAATTAAACTGTATTTTTACTAATTCATACTTTGAATGGCAGTTTCTCACAATATTTTTTGTTTTTGTTTTATGAGATTGGATCTTGCTATATAGTTTAGGCTGCCCCTGCACTCAATATGTGTCTCAGGCTGGCCACAAATGGTAATCCTCCTACCTCAGTCTCCTGAGTGCTGGGCTTACAGGTGAGTACCACCAAGCCTGGCATGCTTTGGATTTTTTGAAAGTGGCATTTGAAATTATGATTTGAGCATTAATGCAGCTTATTCTTATTGATGTTACTTTGCTTCTACTTACTCTTAGTGAATAAAGGTAGAAAATGTTTAGAAAAAAATAGACCTTATGTGCTCATTGTGATATATTATAATCTTCCTGCTTCATTTTGCATTTGTCTTTTCCATTATACTCAAAATTTTGGTTCTTTACAATATATTAAAATAATTATCTATTTTCTCCTATGGTGTATTTAGAATACTTTCAAAAATTATAGTATTAATAGTATAATGAACATTATATCTACTTTGTTAGATTTAAGATTCTATTGGTTTTTCTTTTTGGACCTAAAAATGTCCAAAAGATCATCAAGAATGCATGAAATTCAGTGTTTTTAAGTCTCTTGAAATAATACTTTCCCATCTATGTTCATTTTGCCAGTTGATGAATAAGTAGTGTCACATCTATTTACCTTATGTTTTATATTTGCTTTACATATGGTCTCATATTTTTAAATTGTTAGCAACTATATGTTTTAAAACTATCTAAAACATGTTCACAGAAGTCTCTTCTATCTTGTCTCAACTGTATTTTTCTTATTGACTTCTGTAATGTCTAGTTTATTTTTGATTTTCTCTTGTGCTTTTCTCTTTTTTTGTTTTGCAAAGAGAGACAAACTTGCCTTTGTGTCATATTTTCTTATGGAGAATGTATGTAATATATGAGTTTTTGTTTCTTATTTGTTTTACTTTTGAAATGCTGAAATGTGCTACACTGTTCCCTAGACAAGAAAGATAAACTAACTTCTATAGTTTCAGTAGTTTTTCCATGTATTCATAGTACATAAATCAAAATATATATGATTGTTCCTTTTATTAGTCAGTAGCTTTAAAATCATTTTAATATTGTAATCATTTTTCTCATCTTACTCTCTAAAGGTGGTTTCCCACTGTTTTTGGTGTACTACACTGTGAGAAAGTACTTAATTTATTTAAATAATGACAAACTTCCTTTATCTTTCATCAGTTAACATCATATTATACTCTTAAGGGGAAGAACTGGCTTCATTAATGTTTAACAAAGAGTCTAAAAAAACTCTTGCATTGATTAGTCCAAACAAGAAAAAAGATAAGCATTGCCTTACTAAACATTGCCATCTGAGAAAATTGCTTAATAACTCTGCATCAAAATTTTAACTTACATAATCAAAATATGGCAGCAGTCCGTGTAGTATTCATTTACATCTTCCTCACTTATAATGAGAAGTAAATAAAACAGAAGTGATTATAGTCAATACAATTTGTAGTCAGATTTCAAAAATAAAACTTTTTTAATGCTTGGAAATAATCTTCAAAGAAGTAGTAGTTGTTTACTCAATGAAAAGTCTCAGACAAAAATATTATGGTTTATTTTCAAGTATTTTATTTCTTTTCTGTTTTATAAAATCAGCATGCAGATTATTTCGTCAGTGGCTTAATTTACATTTTCTTTACATTGGAAAATTGATTGATATTTATTTATTTATTTTCTGTATTTTTTAGGGAAGGGTCTACAGAATGTTCTGGGTCTCACTACTAGATTGGACTCAGAGTGATCCACCTGGTTGCAGCCTCCGAGAGCTGGGATTTTAGGCTCACGCCACCACGCCCAGTCTCAATTACCATCTCGGAGTTCCCCCGGGGGAGTGGGGAAGCGGCACATCAGTTGATTGATGTTTAGAACTAGTTATAATTTTATTATATATGAAATGAAATAATCATAAATTTAAATTAGTAATTCAATATTCTAGGAATCATTTTTTTCCCAAACTGATGCAAAATAATTCTTAGGAATGTCTTGGAAATCTGCAATCTATTTGCAATTTGTTTCAGAGATTCACCTTTTGGTTCACACAGTTCAATGATCTCTGTAAGGTCTAAATGCGCGATCTAAGCTGGCTTCTGCTGAACTTCTAATGCTCTTGTTGTGATAGCAATGTGAATATTTTTCAAAATGAAAGATATTGTGCCTTTGAAATTGGTAGATCTGATGTTTTTCAGTTTTTCATATGTTCTAGATAAAAGTCCTTTGTCTGAAGGACAATTGGATAAAATTTTTCCTACCTCATAGGTTCTTTTCATTCTTGATGATTTCTTTTGTTGTGTAAAAGCTTTGCCATAAGATGAGATCTCAGTTTTTGATTCTTTAAAGCATTTCCTCTGCAGTTTAGGTTTTGTTCATGAACTCTCTGCTTATACCTATGTCTTCAAGATTTCTACTTAGTTTTCTAGTAGATTGAGTGCTTCTATTTTAATATTTAGTTCTTTGATCCATTTTTATTTTAGTTTAGTGCATGGTAATAAACGGGTCTAGTTTTACTGTTTGCCATGCATAGAGCCAGTTTTTCGGGCACGATTTGTTAAAGAGGCTACCTTTATTTTAGTGAATATATTTAGCTCTTTTTTATCAAAGATAAGGTGGCTGAGTGTGCTTGTGACTGTGCCTGCATCTTCTAATTTTCTCCATTGCTCCTCAGGTCTGCTTTTTTTCAGCAGTGTTATGCTTATTTTTATCACAGTAGATTTGTAGTATAATTTCAGGTCAGGAGTTATGATGCTTCCTGCCTTGTCTTTGTTGCCCAGAATTGTTTTTGCTATTCTAGGTCTCTTCTGGTTTGTAATAGGCATCTGAGATAAATACACAGTTCTCTGATGATGAAATACAAATGGAAAATAAACATATGAAAAAAATGATTGACATCATCAGTCATTTAGAAGATTCAAATTAACACAACACTGAGATTCCATCTCATCCTAGAAAGAATGGCTATTATCAAGAAATCAACCAAGAACAAATTATGGTGGGGCTGTGGAGAAAAATGGAACTGTTCTCCACTGTCAGTGGGAGTGCAGTATAGTGCAAATGTTATAGAAACCAGTGTGGAAGTTGATCAACAGAGTAGGATTAGAGGTTCTTTTTGACACAGCTACTCCCTTCTGGGTATTTTCCCAGAAAAATTACAAACACCATGTCACAGCACTGTATGTCCATTCATGTTAATAGCAGCACAATTTTTTTTGTTTTTTTTTTTTTGGAGACAAGGTCTCACTGTGCAGTTCAAGCTGGCCTCAAACTCACTTTGTAGCTCAGGCTGGTCTGGAATTCACAACAATCCTCCTGTCTCAGCTTCCCAAGTGCTGGGATTACAGGCATGCGCCACCACACCCAGCTTATAGCAGCACAATTTGTAAACAGCTCTTAGCAACAATACAAACACCTATCAACCAAGGAATAGATAAAGAAGATGTATATTTATACAATGTAGAACTACTCAATTATAAAGAAATACAAAATTAAGAATTTTATAAGTAAACAAATGCAAGATGAGACCACATTCATGTTAAATAAATCAGATTTTTCATATGTAAATATCATATCAACTCCTGACTCTAAGTAGGTGAAAGAATAAACAAAATCCAAAATGCATAGTAGATATTGTGAAATAGGAAGAAGTTATTATACAGGAGAGAGAAACTGGGATGGGGGAATGGGGCGAAGAAGGAAAGATGATAGATAGATAGATAGATAGATAGATAGATAGATAGATAGATAGATAGATAGAGATCTATCAGTTAAAATAGCTATACTACTAATTTTTATTAAAGAAAGTTTTGTGCTTATGTTGACTGACAAATTCTTCATGTCTATATCTTGTAATCTGAGTACCTGCATTAATGATAACAATGTATAACATATTAAACATTATCACTCTCGTGCTGCTTATCATTGGTTTTATAGTTTTTCCCCTTTAATGTAAGAAAGTTATGTATTTGAGAAGTTGTTTAATTTAAGTCAGAAACTTTGGCTTTCAAGAAGACATAAGTACATTTAGGATTTTCAAGTAAAAGGAAGATACAGAGTGGAAACACATGGTACTTATAATGCATTAATGTAAATCTATGTTGTATAGCATATAGCATGATATACGTTATTACATATGGGTAATATATCATTTCATTATTTAATAATAAAATGAGAAAAGACAAGGCAAGGAAGCCAAAAATTGTTAAAATCCTGCCATATTCCTCAAATGAGAATATTTCTCTACTTTTCTCAATTTTCTTTTGTTTTTATAAAAATGAGGCAGAGGATACCTAATTAACAGAGCTCTGAGGATGGTCAGTGATGTTTCATGCAACAAACAAACAAGCAAATCATCAAAAATAGCCATCTCTAAACCATAGTGTGATCTGTGTTTAATAGACACTAAAGCTCAAGTACTCTTGAAGGCAGATTTTACTATGATTGTCAATCTAGAAAGAAAAAGAGAGACAATTGGAGAATGAGTCATGCAACTTCATGATAGTTTGCAATGTACCTCCCTCTAACATGATAGAGACATAAGTGGCAGTTCCCTCAGAGTTAGATACATAATATTTGCTCAAGGAGTGCTAAATCTCATCCTCATTCTTTTTAAACATCAAATATCTTGGAAGTGAATTAGAGTTTATCAGGATGTATCTGTGTTCAATATGAAACCAAAATACAAAGATTGTATAATAAAAAACAATGTTTTTCTTTAAAAAGGAACACAACTGTGAGAAACAGACAATTTAGGGGAATTTTTGCCCTTTTTTCTACACTTTACAAGCCATCTGGGACAAATATTTATTGGGTAATAAAGCTTTTTTTTCCAGTGTTACTACCCGAGGCATAGTCTATGATCATTTTCCATCTGCAGTTTGTCGTTTAGGTTGGATTTACTGCTAAAGACAAAGACATGCTGTTAATCCAGCAACATAAGTCCTCTACTGGTCTGGACAACAGACACATAATATGTGCTGGGATGCTCACTTGACTTTATTAGCCACCAGCAAGAGTATTCTCTGCCAGAGAAGCAGTATACACTGCCTAATTAGTTCAGTTGTCTGAGAACCCATCTGCAGCACTTGGTTGCTTATTTGGAGGAGGGCCGTTGTCCTTCTCTTGCTTGTTCAGCACGTCTTTTTTCTCATTTTTCAGGCTTTGCTTCCTGCCTGAGGTTAAAGAAGTCAAGAACTCAGAGCCTATGTCTGCTTTTCATCAATGTACTTATTCCTAACCTGTGTGTAGTCTGAGGTTGCAGCTTCTTTCAAACAATATTAGAAGTTCTTCTGTAACCTTACCTGGGAGATAGAGCATGGACATTATACTTAGAATACCACTCTTCTACAGTTTTTAGAACTTTGCAATATAAATTAACAGTGTTGTTCTTTTCATAGACCTAACTATAGTGTAATTATATAAGCAAGGAATGTTATCCAAATTCTAATTCTGAAAAATGGGTGCAAACTACACAAGATACTGGGTCAGTAATTGGTATTTTTAATGCATTTTTTATTTTTATTTTATATTTTGGCAGAACCGGGGATTGAACTCAGCCTGTTGTGCTTTCCAGGGAAGCGCTTATTCCATTGAGCCATCTTACCAGCCCCATTGAATTTGTTAAAGAAAATAATTCCTCAGAATTTCCTTTGATAGATGACAGAGCTGGCCAAATAACTCAGTGGATTAAAGCATCTATAAGCAGGCACAGGGATCTGGGATTTGATTCCCATTCCTGCTGTGCCAGCCCCACCCCCAGGGCATTCTGAGACAGCAATTGAAACTGGGCATGGTGATGTGCACCAGTAATCCCAGCTCTTGGGAGGCTGTAAACAGGTGGCTCACTACGAATTTGATCTAGTAGTGAAACCCTGAACACCCTGTAGACCCTTGCCCACAAAAAATGAATTTCCTTTATAAATAAACGTAATCATAATCTAATATTTTGCCATTGCTTCATCCTATATTTAAAAGCAAAAGAATACCATGTGTATGTCATCATTTGGGGTTTTGCGAGGGTACAATACAATATAGTACAGGACACATATTTTATAAGATTTTATAATGAATCACAAAAGAATCATATGCAAAGAGTACATGAAATCTGTCCACACATTGAAGACCAAAGACTCCATCTGAGGGCCTGGATCTCATAATAATGTCTTTCAAGAGTCCAGTTGAATATCTAGGCTCATAATAATGCCTCCTGTAAGTCCAAGTAGAGGCTGAGAGCCCATGGCAATGTCGCATTGCAGGCCTGTTTCATGGGTCTGCACTGGGAAGACCCAAAGGTCACTGGTGAACACCATGAAGTCTGTGCCAGCGGCTTGAAGGATCTATGTTAGCAGGCTGAGGGGTCTGTACTGCAAATAGGAAGATTGCTCAAAGTAAGGAACAGGGATTTCCTGAAAGGTTTCACAGCCAGTCTCAGCAACAGTGAGGTCCTGTGAAGATGAGAAAAGCTGAGTTCCCCTCAGGAAAGACAATCTGACAAGCTTCTTCAAAAGGCTGAACTGTGTACCACCTTCCCCTCTGAACCCAGTAAGTGATGCTATAGGTGAGGACTGGAGCCCCCGCAGAGTGAACCATTCTCAGTAACAATGAGATCTTAAGCTCCTCCTCAAACAAGAACATCCAAGTTCATCAGGAAAATCAGCATGCCAAGGTCCTCCAGCAGACTAGCCCACATCAACCAGCAGCTTCCCAAAGCTTCTCCATACAATGTCCATAATAGCCTCCCAACAGCTTCTCCTATTCTGCCTCTTATGCTACTGGTTACAACCCTCAGGTGGGTCTCCTACACCCATCACTACACTAGTTCAGTTCAGCTGGGTGTAACAAGCTGACTACTAGTTGGAAATCTGCCACAGTTTACTGTATGACTAAACTGCCTACCATTTCTCATTCTTGGGCTAAAACAAAAATTCATTAAAAAAAACAAAAATCTTTCTCAGCACAATTACTCAGAATTTAGAAGATATTACAAATACTTCAGGATTGTCATGAAAATAATATCATCAGAAAACTTAAAAATGGATTGAAAATTTCTGCTTTCGCTTTAATATGTAACAAGCTTAGAAGATATTAATCCCTTCCTTACAATAAGCATAAAAAATGAAAAATGGAAAATTATGAATTTATTAGAGTCTGCAGAGAATCACAGAGTGAGAAGTATTGCCTGAAATCTGGATAAACAGATGTATGGTGTACAGCTGAGATTTTCTTTTCTGAGAAAGTCTCTGAATCATTGATTAGACATGTATCTTATTTTCTGTATTCTGGTGTTATCATATGGGACATTTTAGTCTTTAGAATTATTGCTAAATTTAGCCATTTTCTACAATTCATGCACCTGCAATGTTTGGATGACAATGGAATAATGAATCTCTGACAAAACAAAGAAAAAAGGTGATATAAAAATATGCAATGTATTCATTATTTTAACTGTCCTACTAACCTGATTTGAAACTCTTTCATTGCTATTTTTCTTATTAAATAAATAAATAATTTTCAAAAATAAATAAATGACCATTTTGTAGTGAAAAAATATGTGTATACAAAATAGGATATATATATATATTTTTTTTTCTCTTAGTTCAGTGAGAAGAAAGGTTTGTAATAATGTTGTTTAGACAAGACAACACGTCTGCACCTTGTCCTCTGAATAACTACTACAAAGACTATATGCAGTGTATCAATTATTCTCACTGTCCTACTAAACTGTTTTGAAACTATTTCATTGCTATTTTCTTTTTTGTCATTTAATGAATAAAACATTGATATAACCAAATAAATAAATAAAATGTACAAAACAGAAAATGACCTCTATCACCCCTCCTATTCAATATAGTCTTGGCATCAATAGCAGCAGCCATTAGAAAAGAGGGAGAGATAAAGGGAATAAGAATAGGTAAAGAAGAAGTTAAATCATCACTATTTGCAGATGACATGATACTTTGCTTGGAAGACCCCAAAAATTCCACCAAGAAACTACTAGAACTGATAGGGAAATTCAGTAGCATAGCAGGTTACAAAATCAATACTCAAAAGTCAATAGAACTCCTCTACACAGATAACAAGCAAACTGAAAGGGAAACTATAGAAACAATATCTTTTACAATAGCACTGTGGAAAATGAAATACCTTGGGATTCACTTAATCAAGGAAGTCAAAGATCTTTTCACGGAAAATTACAACACCCTAAGAAAAGAGATTATAGAGGATTTCAGAAAATAGAAAGATATTCCATGCTCCTGGATAGGAAGAACCAACATCGTAAAGATAGCCATACTACAAAAATTGCTGTACAGATTTAATGCAGTCTCTATCAAACTGCCACCAACATACCTCCCAGACATAGAGAAATCATTCCTAGAATTTATTTGGAACCACAAATGACCTAGAATAGCAAAGGCAATCTTGGCCAATAAAAACAAGGAAGGAGGCATCACAATCCCTGACTTGAAATTATACTAGAAAGCCACTGTGATAAAATCAACATGGTATTGGCAACGAAATAGACCTGAGGATCAATGGAATAGATTAGAAGGTGCAGAAGCATCTATGAACACACTCAGCCATCTGATCTTCAAGAAAGGGACCAAACATACTCACTGGAAGAAAGATAGCCTCTTTAACACATGGTGCTGGAAAACCTGGCTTTTTACATGTCGAAAACTAAATCTTCACCCAAGTCTATCACCATGCACTAAGTTAAAGTCAAAATAGATTAAAGATCTAAACATTAAAATAGAAACAGTGAATCTACTGGAAGAGAAAGTAGGAGGAGCTCTTGAAGACATAGCGTTAGGTAACGAGTTCATGAACAAACATGAGAAACACTAGAAAAAGTAAAAAACTCACCTTTTAGTACACTTTTCAAATACCATCAACCAATCCAGTGTCCACCCTGGCCACTTCCCTATTGGACTCACAGTGCTTCCCCTTTCTCATGCATTATTATTTCCCTCAAAATTGTCTCAAGTAACAGATTAAAGTATTCCATATACTAAATATTTGTGTTCTTCTGATGTTCATATATTGACATCTGAATGACAATATGATTGTAGTGAAAAGTGTTATCTTGGGAAGCAGTAGAGGTAAAGAAGTCCCCATCAATAATGCTATCATCCACGGAAGGGAATAATTGAACCTTGGTTTTGCTCTTTACCATATGAAGATTCACTTAGTAGAGAGCTGTCTGCAAAGCAGAAAGAAAGACCTCACCAGGTACATTGGCTACTTCATCTTGGAACTAGAATGCCTATTATTGAGATAAATAAATGGCTGTTGTTTAACCTACCTTGTCTATGGTATTTTGTTACAACAGCCCGATGTGTCTAAGACAAAACTTTGTCAAATATGACCCCTTTAAGGGGTGGAATGATAGCTATCTGTCCCCAGAAGTGATTAAACTACTTTGGACTAACTGACCCTGACCATGAATTCGTGAAGAGACCAAGTGGATTTGTAAATAATCAGATGTGATATAAACCCTTGCTATACATAAATCAGTGACTGAATTAGCAGCATTGGAAACTCCTTAGAAAGCATAAACCTCATGACCACTTGGAGATACAGTGAATAGAAACCTGTATTTGATCAAGACCCCCAGGTGATTTGTGTGCATATTTAAGACTGAAAAGCACTGACAAAAAAAAACAGGAAAGGGTAAAAGGTAACAGATAGTCATCGATCCTTTGTTTCTAAATCAAAGTATTATAGACAGCTGAGATGATAGAAATTAATCAGAGAGGAAGTGGGCTCTCTAGGAAGTCAGCTGTAAAAATGCGAAGCTATCAAAACTGGCTGGAGTCAAATCTGAAGGTCAGTTCTCAAGATAAAGGGCTATGTGCCTCCCTAAGGGACAATCAGTAATTTGGAATTATACTGTAACTAGAGCCACCTGTCTGCAAAGTCCAGCTAGAAATCAGTTGCTCAGGTATGTGAGTAGAGCTGGAAGATCCATCCCTTGTCCACAATGCCTTTGTTTTTTTCCATGAACCTTTGCTACATGACCTACTTCCCTGTTGGATCTATATTGGCTGTTTAGCTATAATGGTTTGTGTCTAGTTGTACCCCCAAAGTCCCATGCAGTCACTAGGGCAAATTCTAGAGTTTGTGATTAATTCATGGTCTAATGCTGGGCTTTTGTGTGTGAGTGCTACACTTGCCCTGGATGGGTAGCCTGCATTCAGTATAGCAAAGGGAAAGATGTTTGATAGCTGCCACAGCCTCTTATCATTCCTTTGCTCTTTGCTGTTTTCCACTGCCATGAATGATTCCCCTCAGCCATGTTCCACTCTGCCTTGGAGCCAGCCAAGTATGAATTGCAACCTCCACTAACTGTGAGCTAAATAAACCTTTTTGCCTTAATCTTGTGTGTTGGGTATTGTGTCCCAGAAATGAAAGAAAAGTAACAGAGACAGCAGTTATACTTGTATTCCCACTGTTGACTCTATTTTGATTATGCTGTACCCACATTTGTACCCAGACTTTTACACACATGTACCTACATTTTTTCCACAGGAATCTGTTTTCAGATCTTCCCTTTTCTCCTTTATTTCCCCTATTGGCTTGTTATTCAATTCCACTATTGAAGCTAAATTCCAATTGGTAAAAGATATTTGTTCTTTCAAGAAAAAAATCAGTGAAAAAATAGAAAACATTTTGATATAAATGTATCCCTGATATCCATAGAAGGTATGCTTATTCTTTGATAGCTCCTGAAGAAATACTCAGCAATGAACCTTTTTCTATGCATTTTGATGGAAAATCCATCTCAGTATTTATGTGGGGAGAACCCTTAGTCTAAAAGTGGTATCAAGTCTCATGCATTCCTGTGTGTTCCTCAATCCAAGCTTTATCCCACTGGAATATTTTCAGATCTTCTTTTTTCTCCTTTTTTCTCTATTACCTTATTATTCAAGGCCATTACTGGAGTTAAATTTCAAACAGATCACCCCAAATGTGTTCATATCAAT
Source organism: Ctenomys sociabilis (assembly GCA_004027165.1). Classification (NCBI taxonomy): domain Eukaryota; kingdom Metazoa; phylum Chordata; class Mammalia; order Rodentia; family Ctenomyidae; genus Ctenomys; species Ctenomys sociabilis. Next base: position 24,853 of record PVKA01017441.1, on the reverse strand, counting down.
GATAATGTACATAGTCCTGATCATATGCTATGTAATCTTTTGAGGCTTTCACAGATTATATAATATATATATGAGTAAATATATATATATATATATATATATATATATATATATATATATATAACATAAAACACTGTTATACATGTTATTATTATTGCTTTCATCTCAGAAAGTACAGCCTAAAAGAGTATAGAAATTATATGATTTCTTTAAGATGGTAAGTCTAAGAACAAGACTGCAACTAACATAGTGGCTAATTTTTAGACAGCGTTTTCAGCTACTTTCTTAATGGTTCACAAAGAAGAGTATGAGTCAAAACTCACTTAGAGTGCTTCTCCAGTTTTGTGGCAGCCAATAGTTTCAAATTTACCAAATATGGAATGTCCTCTGAGAAGCTACATTACTAGGAATTTAACTGACAGGTCACCCTTAAGTTGCACATTCAGACACCCACCTTAAGAGTCACCTTGTTATACTACAAACAGCCTCTCTGAGCTTTTGAAGTTTGGCTAGCTAATACCTTAATATTTTAGAATTGTGTTTTTATGGAGAAAAAAAGGCTAAGCCAAAATAAATAATATGCATTCAGTATTCCCAGAAGTTTTGAAGATGGAGTTTAAAAATAAAATTATAAATATGTCCTCAAATACACTTACATCATATGTAACTAATCCTTTCCCCAGTAATTTTGTTGAGGCAATTCTGTTCATAGTATTTTTAATTTCAGAACAATCATTTTCTAAATATTTTACTTATAAAATTATTAATTTCTAGTACTAGGAAATATAATAATTTCAGTTATAATGGGCCATAAGTAGTAGGAGACCTTGTTTCTGCTTTGTCATTGATAGTTTTTATGCTTTGGGAAAAGCCACAGGCCCTTAATTTCTTCATGCTTTATATGAGATTCTTGGACTACATGTAATTGTTTTGTTTCATTTAGTTCAGGGGCTAGCCAGTTCAAGATCAAAGACCAGCAGCATCCCAGTAGAACCCTGTTAGAAGTCCTATCAGCAGATCCAATTTAGGGATAGTCCAATGAAGTACACTGGCCTTATTATTAAAGAAATATGGAACAAAAGAAAACTCTATCAGCAGTTTACTAATCATGAACCTTTGCAACAGTGACAGTTAATCTTCTGTTCCTATTAATAGATGCAGATGCCTCAGGGCTTAACATTTTCCTGCTAGCTTAATAAGGAGGAAAAACATGAAGGGGAGGCAGACAGAGATGCCTAATTTCATAGCCAGTAGCCATAGCAGTGTTGCTTAAATGGGGAAAGTCAAAAGAAAGAGAGGTAAGATAACTATTGAGCACTGGGCATGTCAGCAAGTTACCCCCCAAAGAAAGTAAAAGTAAGTCATTTGCCCTACTTTGATTCATCTCCAAGAGTATTTCCTACCAAAAACCCAGATGGACTCAGTCCCTTTTGTGCTTGCCCACCGGTAATAAACACAACTGAAGATATATCTATCTACAAGAATATAGCATGGGGTTTGTACTACAAGTGTACAAAAGAAAAATGAAGCTAAGTCTCCCTGGCTTTGGGAAGCATTTTCAGTTTCCCATTGAGGAAGACACCAAGTCTACCTGTGCTGTGCTATTTCACAGAGATCTGAGCACAGGAAGTTTGCGGCAGGAAAAGGACCAGATACATGTGTGAAAAATATTTCACATGTGAATTTTAAATGATTTTTCTATTTCCATCTTTAAAATAAACAGATTTCTAGTACATTTGCAGTACCAGATAATTATTCTAGTTTCTATCAATAATTTGTTTTCATTAGAGAAAAATAATACCTTGGAAATAGCAGTAAATGAAGAAGAAATAGGTTGTTATACAAAGTAGGTCAAGTTGTGCACACTAAATGAAGTTATTTTTAAATAACTTCATCACAAAAAATATTATACAGTGATTAAACTGATGCTTAATCTGACACTACAAGTAATGTATTGGTGTACCACATTGAGTAGAATCCACTTTGTATCTAGGAACTACATATATATATATATGTATATATATAATTTTTTGAGACAGGATCTTGCTATGTAGGTCTGGATAGTCTTGAGCTCACTTTGCAGCCCAGGCTAGTCTCAAACTCACATCCTCCTGAGTGCTGGGATTACAGGTGTGTGCCACCATGCCTGGCTACTACTCAACAATTTTAAGTTAAAGAATCATGCTTGAATAGTAAACCATAAGCCAAACTCTCTGCTGAAAGTTGAGCTATAGGCATTGAAAAAAATGCTGTAGCTCCTTAAGTTAATGAGAATATAGGCTATTATTTATAAATAGCAAAAGTTCCTTCAGTTATCTACTAATGTATCTGCAAATTGAGAAAGTTGTGTTGATGTGTGGGAAACATGAAGTAACTAATACCAGTTATATCTGTGACAGAAATATATGTACTTGAGCAGAACATCAAGTATTTGCCTGAGACCTTGGAGTCAGAGAATAGTTTATACAGATCATAACATCTGAATTTAAGTAGAGCTTAAGAGCACTTTCAAATTTACAAAATACTGTCAGATAGCTCTTACAGAGATTATCAACTCAACTGCAATCGACATATAGGGGATTTTTGTTGTCCTGTTTAGAAAAAAAATTTATTTATTTCTTTGTTTGGTCTGCTACACAGCTCAGACTTGTATTTATCCTCCTGTCCCGGCCTCCCCAGTTCTAGGATCACAGGCATGCACCACTACACCTGGTTTCAGTGGCCTGGTTCAATGTGGGGCCAGCACAGCATGCAGTACTTTGAATCAAATTTGGGTCCCTGCACTTGCTGCCCAGGTGTTCAGACCACCAAGCTATCTCCCCAGCTCTGATGGTCCATATTCCAGACAATAGTTAGCATTGATATATAGCTATCATTTTATCAGTACAATAGTGTAGGGAAATAAAGTGGTGATTGCTTTAACACAAAAGACAGGTTAAAAAAGAAAAAGTATTGTCAACTTTACTTAATGAGGTTAATAGGATACTGTAACTTTCTTATTGGTATTGACTCAGGATGAACTATATGAGAAGCTATAGATAGTGGAAATATAAAGTGGATGGATGTGATATGATCTAGAATGATAAAGCAAGGGGAAAAACCTAGCAAGGCCTCTCTGTGCAGCATTTCTTTCTCCAGGGCATAGGTTGGGAATCCTTCTAAAATGCTGGTGTTATGATCTATTATTAAACAAGCTAGGTCAAAGAATTTATTTATGGCTAGTTCTGAGACAGAACATCAGTTGAAGATTACAGTAATATTTTCAGGCTTTATGGCATGCTGGGAAAATGGGCTCCAATTTCTATGACCCACCTTGAGGAGGAGAAGTTATAGTTTCTATGCTTTACTTTGAGGAGAGAAAGAAAGTGGAGCAGGAGACAGAAACCAGGAAGCAGTCAGAAAGAAACACCCTTCAGAGGCTGCTATTGACAATTTGACCTTGGGTTATCATTTTTCTAGGCTCCAATATTCTACTTTTAAAGCAGCATTTAGCCAATTGTCCAATATCTCAACTAAATTTACAATAGGAATGGAACTCTGAGCAACTGTGATCTAGTCTTGCTTTTTGTGTTTAATAATGAATGGAGACATTCTACTCTCTCTCTCTCTCTCTCTCTCTCTCTCTCTCTCTCTCTCTCTCTCTCTCACTCTCTCTGTCCTTTTCACCTATGTGATATCTGTTTTGTCTCTTGGTTATTTTTGTAATGAATACTTCATAGCTTGCTTATTAAGTTTCATACCAGTTTACTATGAATTTTGGTTATGTATCTTTTTCTGTACTGATTTTTGGAAGGCAGCTCTTCAGAGATCTAAGTTTCTTTGAATCTTTGGTACCCCATGACCCAGTTATGGAAAGCTGGCCATCAGTCATACACTGTTCATTGAGCATTAGTGATTATATAGTTCTTCTTAAGTGAAAGAGCATGAGAACTATAGGGAAGCACAGAGCATATCCTTGCACAGGCTATCTGCCTAGTGATGCTAGCTTTAAAAGCATAGGGAGCAGGAGTGTGTCTGTGTCCAGCTACCATGCTTTTGGTCTGGTGTTACTAGTGTACAAGTGCTGTTTATTAAAAGCAGATGCCACATTTTAGAAAATGACTTTCACATGGTTGCTGATCTGGTCTATGTCTCCTTTGATATTTAAGTGTAGAAAATTCTTAATCAAAGTTTATTTGTTAAAATTCTCAATGTTTATTGGTTAAAATATTCTGGTATTGGAGGCAAACCTTCTTTGTGTGTCACTTTGTATTTTCATAAGTTCAAGATGTAAGTTTTGTAGGGTTTGTCAGGCTTTTTAAATTATCATGTTGACTTTCAAACTATCTTTCTCTTACCTTTCCCTTGCAGTTGTCAAAAATTATTTCAGTTTCATAAAATAGGTTGTCAATATCCTGCTTTCTGAAAGAACTTGATTGCTGTTATATTCTAGATATTTCTTTTAGAATAAGTGGTTTCACAGAAAAAAATTAAAAACTTGTTAAAATGGAGATCAGGAAGATACTTCTTGGGAGCCAACAAACCTCCAAACATTCTCTGTTTAAGTTGGACCAAGTCCCTCATGATACCTTTGGGTGGCTCCTCAGATTCAATCAGAGACTAGAGAATGAAGTGTGGACAGCTGGGAACCTGGTAACACCGTGAGACACACGTTGATATGCAGATAATCATCTCTGATATAATTTTTTAAACAGATAAACTCATATTTTCTATTTCCATTACATCAGTTTTACTGCTTTATTTTTCTTGCACACTTTCTATTTCACCTATGTTTCAGTATAGTGTTATAAAATTCTCATTTAGCTATGCTAACTTGTCATGTTTCTGTACATGTATCACAAGTTTGGGTCTGTTTGCCTATTTGCTTTAAAGAAACAAGTATTTTATTTGACTTAAATTTTTGTTCCTTGTGTTAATTTCTGCTCATACTTTAATTATTCTATCATTTATTATAGAATATGTTGGTTCCCAAGTTCTTACTTTATTCATATTGTGTTATAAAATACTGTATGTGCTTCCTATTACAGCTTATATTTATACTCTTCATCTCTAGTATAAATACTACATGATACAATCTAGAAAAGTTTTAAGATTAAATATCATATAATTAAAAAAACAAAGCACTTTAAAATGCAGCCTTATGTGGAAGTGTTTTTGTACCATAGACAACTTAAGCTAACAAAACGAATAAATTATGACCTTGATAGTTGCCTATTTTTGTTTTTGACAGATCCAGGGATTGAACTCAGGCCCTTGCACTTGCCAAGGAAGCACTTATTCTAATGAGCCATCTCCCCAGCCCTGATAGATGACTATTGATTTTTATTGTTTTATATCCAAAGAAGATCATCAGCACAGAGATGATTATTTTATCACTTTCTACAGAAATAATATATTTCTTGGAATGATCACATCCTGACTATAATGTTTATTTACTGACAAGTTACCTTTTATTTTTAAAAATGAATAATCAAGCAGCATCTAAATATCTTTTAATTTTTAAACATTATGTATTTTTTATTTATCTATTTATTTGGTACAGGGTTTTGCTATGCAGCCTGGACATATATTGATCTTCCTGTCTCAGCCTCCCCCGCACTGGTATCACAGGCCTGCACTACCATGCCCAGTTTCAGTGGCCTGCATTGCGTGGGACCAGCGTGGAATGCAATACCAAGAATCAAACCCCAGTCCTTGCATTTGTCGAGCCTCAGACCTCCTAGCTATTTCCCCAGCCCATGCATCATCTAATCTTGATGATATGTGTCATTTAAGGAACACTGAATAACTTTGCATGATTAAGGGTTTGAACATTTGACAGTCTAGATTTATCAATGAAGCGCTTTTGAATAGGAGAGATGAGAAGTTACATTCCTTAGGTTTAAGCAGAATATATACATATATATATGTATATATTATAATATCTAATAAATATCAATATAATATATCATATCAATATAATATCAAATATATAAAATATTAAATTTCAGTATATTAAATAATATATTATTTATTTTTATAATATATTACAATATATTCATTTTATATACAAATAAATATAATACATTATATATATATATATATATATATATATATATTCTGCTTAAAGTCTCCATTCATTTTTTAATAGATGAAACTTCTGTGAAGATATCCTGGTTGTTAAAAAAATATTTGAAAATGAGAAATCTTTCCAGTGGCACATCAAAATTATGAGGATAAGTGACTTTAGATTTTACTGGAATAAAAATATTCATCATTTCAACTAAAACATATTTATTAGTAGTCACCAAACAATTTATTTCAACTTGGGATTAGTATAAATCTTTTTATTTAGACACTATGAAAATGAGTATGTAAATCTATACTATATACTACATATTTTATCTTTGAAGAAATAATTTTGATTAAACTTATTTTCTTAACTGATCTCCACTCAGATAATTTAAAGTCAATTAAACTAGTGATTGGTTGCAGGACATCAATATAACATTGTTAAAACACCTTAACTATGATGGGAGTAATTGTTAAGATCAGTGGTAGCGGTTTGGCGAATATATCGAAGTAAACCTATAACATCCTTTGCAGGTAATGGTAAATCACTCAATTGACCATCCCACAGTTGTTTAGAAAATGACACATTAGAAAGTATTTTAAGTATGATAATTTAGGCATAAAAGTAATATTTTATGAGGACCAGCTTTTTCAGGGTCAGAAAATCTTCTGCTCTTTAGTTTCATTTTAATCTTATAATTTTGTATTAATTCATTTTATTTTCCACTGTGTATATATTTTATTTTCTTTACATAAATAATAATGTCTTTAAGCTTACTTTCATTATGGTAGAAAGTTATTTATCTTCTTTCTACTGAGTGCCCACCTTCTATTTTCAGCAACATGATATTACCATTTCCTTGCTAATAAACTGTGAAGCTATTTGTGAGCCTGCTGTTAAGAAGTGACTGATACAGAGGGATTCCGTCTTAGCCAGTTAGAGGAAAAAGCACTCACAAGCTTCTCTGAGATGCTTAGCAGGTGCACAGCTGCACGGAGAGGTAGTAAAGTCTCCCATGGGAAGATGAACAAAGCAGTAAGCAGGTAAAACACAGAAACGGGAAAGCAGGATAAGATGTGAGGCCACGTTTTGTCTCAGTGGTGCTCTCAGCATAAATTTGGAGGCAACACTATTTTGTGAAACATTTAAAATCCCTCCAGGGGAAGAAGTTCCTGCAAGTGTAATTCAGCTTAGTGTTGGTCCTAGCCACACTCTTAGAGACCCAACACTGGCAATCCCAATGGGACATGGGTACAGGAAGACTTGCTATCCACACAGGGATACACCTACATCTTGGGTGTATGGCAATTCAAAGTCAGAGAGAAACATGGACAATGGTGTGTCTAGCAGCTGTGAGCCGGCAGCCTAGTGACAGGCCTTCATCTCCATTTTACAGAGAGCTTAGGCAACTGAAGCTCAGAAGAGTCTTGGGAGACTGAAGCAGAGGTGAAATGGTAATCATAAGAGTATGGTAAAAGAACTGTCTTGGCTTGAGCTTTGTCCCAGCTCTTCCCTAAATTTAGGTATACTATGAGGTACAAGCTTGAGTCCCATCTAGAAGCAGGGGTACATTATCCCTAGCAGACTGGGTGGATAGAAAGCATTGGATTAGTTTTGGCAGGGGCTGTCCTTTTCCTGACCCCCCTGAAGCTTTCAAAATGGTGGGTTGAAGGGTGAACAGGAGAAATGTACAAAAGCAGGAAGCTGATTCTAAAGGTAAAAAGAGAAGAGGGAGGAATGGAGTTTGTCACAGAGGCTATGGCAGGCATAGTGTCTGGAAACTCAAAGCCCAAACACATCAAAGAGAAAGAAGTGAAAAGCCTACCGTAGAGCGTAGGAAGACAGTGAGGCCTGGGAGCCTGAAAATCCCCACCAAGGGGTGGAGCTCCAACTCCACTGTATTTATTTAGCACATAACACCGTATGCTCTTTTGGTTACCCAGTGATAGCTGACTTTGATTTTTAGTTCAAGAACTGACTATAAAGCCTGTAGCTCTTCTCTCACCACTTGGTTCTATTCTCTCACTTGTTTCATTTCCTCTAGAAAACTGTACATAATGTCTTCTATCTCTTTTCACCTTTCATTTTTAGTTCTTTTGTTTTTTGTACATACTGTTAGAGTTCATTTGAATATTTCAATGTTGAACTTGCTCTAGACTACTATATTTTATTCCATTTCTTGACTTTTCATAGGGTAGTGAAATAGTCGATATACTTTATAACAAGTTCTCTAATAACATACGGCTAGAATTACAAATGTTGGTGTCAGCAATAGACTCTCCCATTTCAAAACAATGATAAGAACTAAATCTAGCATCCAAAGAGACAGAAGGAAACTGTCACTCACAGATGTACCCATAATGTAGAGCACATAATGCAGAGATAGCTACTTATCAAAAGGCCCTCATGTGCCAGCAGGAAATATTCTTCCCAACTGAGATGAAAACTTCAACTAAAATTAGACATAACTAAATTGAGACTACAAAACACCAGTGATTCCAAACATATACAGCTCTCTCAAAGTTAAACCAACAGTTACTAAAGTAAGTGAAATTTAAGAAAAATAATTTTGAAAACCCTCATTAAAATGATCTCTGAGCTTAAAGAAGAGACAATAAAACAGCTGAATAAATAAAGGAAAATAATTCAGGATGTGAAACACCATGTTAGTAGAAAGGTAAAACTTCTAAAAAGAACTAAATAAAAATTTGGAAATGAAAATCTCATTAAGACAAGCAAAATACCCCAATGAAAGTCAAAATGTTAGATGAAATCAATCAGAAGAAAGAATATCAGAAGTTAAAGACAGGCAGCAGTGTTAATAAAAATGTAAGAAACACTGAACAGACTATGGTAAAGTCCTGGATAAATCCAAGAGAAAAAGTTAGTAACTCATTGGCCTTGAGGAAGGTATTTAAATGTAGAAATAAAATTTAAACAATTATTCACTGAAATTGTACCAGAAAAATTTCCAGAGTTTTGGAGTGAGAGAGAAGGCAGGTAAAGTAGGCATTTAGAACCTCAAATAGATGCAACCAGAAAAGAACCTCTCCATGACACATCATAGTCCAAAACTGCCAGAAATTCTGGAAATAAAAGCATCAGTAAAAGGTGTTAGAGAGAAGTGCTAAATAACTTACAAGGCTAAATGCATGAAGATAAGAGATTTATGATGAACAAAGTGCAGGTGAACATGGAGTAAAGTTTTTCATTTTCAAAAAGAAAATAATCACTAATCTAGGTTTCTACCACCTATAAAGCTGTCCTTCAAAATCAAAGATGTAGTGTTGGTGGTACAGGGGCAAACATAGCTATCTTCCAAATTGAAGATGAAATAAAAGTCTTTCATGACAATTGTGTACCACAGAAATTCATGACCCAGTATTGTGGAAAATACTAAAGGAATTTTATATACAGACCAAGAAAATAACACATGCCATAGAAAGGGAAAAGTAAAGCTCACTTGGAGAGAACACAGAGCAATAAATAATGCAAAGAAATCAAACATCAGGAAACCAAGCAAGTGACAGGATTTAGCACAAACATTTAAATAATAACTATTGATGTAAGAGTATTGACTCTGTATTTGAAAGATACAGGTTGGCACACTGAATCAAATAACACAGCTAATTTACATGTTGATTGAAAACAATATACCCAATTTGCAAAGACACACACAGATTTAAAGAGTAAAGATGAAAACTGATGTTCAAAAAACCTGGAGACCAGAAGCAGGAACAAGCATCTGAACTCATGTTCAAGAAAGTGGACTTCAGATGAAAACCATCCAAAGGAGATGAAGAAGGACACTGCATATTGATAAATGAAAAATTAGTCAAGAAAAGACAGCAATTATGAATCACTGAACATTGATTTCATCTAACTTTGTGAATAAATACTACTTGACATACAGGGCAAATAAATTTCAATAGATGTATAAGACTTCAATACCCAACTATCATTGATTAAATCAATTAGGCAAGGAAAACATATAAAGAAAACATCAGATTTAAACTATTCAATAGGTCAAGTAGTGGTATGCTTAGGGTGTTCCTAAATATCAGTATATACTTTATTTTCAACATGCCATGGAATTCTCTCCAAAGTAGACCATAATTAATACCATAAAACAAGAAATGACAACAACAAAAAAGCTGAAGTATTTATATGCATTCTATGATCACAGTGCAGTGAAGCTGTAAATAAAAACAAAAAAGCCACAGACGCCGCACAATAACATAGAGCCTGAGTAATATAAGTAATTAAGAGGTATCTCTGAAGAAATCAGTGGCAAAGTTAAAAATTCTTAGGATCAAATGATATTGGAAACATTATATATCACTGTTTGTGAGCAAAATGAAAGGGGTTACAAGAGAGAAGTTTTTTTCTTAAGAGTGCACATATTAGAAAAACATAGCAAGTCTAAATGAATTTATCTAGTAATTCATATAAAAAGTTAAAATGAGTAAAGTAATTAATAAATATTGGAGCAGAAATTATTGAAATTAAAAATAGAAAATAGAAAACACTTAACGAGTTGGTTCTTTGAAAAGATAAACAATATTGATAATATCTTAGGGAATCTTACCACAAAAGAAAGAGAATAGATAAAAATTAATAAAATTAGAAATAAAAATTATAAATATAATAGACACCACTGAAATTTAGAGGCTTATTAGAAATCATTTGTGAGATGTACACTATAACACTATACATGGGCTGTCTTGAAACCAGACAAGTATGGACTAAACCTCTACAAACTGAATAAAAATAAGCCTATCCTCCTTCATCTTGTAGGTGTTGGGTGTTTTTCCTCAACAATGAGAAAGTAACTAAAACTAGCTATCAGGCAAATGCAAACTGAAATTCTTTTTAGATTCCATGTTACTACAGTTACAAAAAGGAAGGAAAGGTGCAGAGGAGGTAAGGAAAAGAGAAGGGGATCAGGGAGATAGCTCAGTTGCATAAGTAAGTGCCTACCTGGCAGCACAAGGCCCTGAGTTCAATGCAAGGTAAGAAAGAAAGCCAAAAAAGCAAGCAAGCAAGCAAGCAAGAAAAGCAACATACCTACAATGAGTGTAAACTACTACAACCACTATGGAAATTGGTAAGGAGATTTCTCAAAAGATTTAGAGTAGAAATACAATTTGACTTAGATGTACCACTCTCAGACACATTCCTGAAAGAACTAAGAACTGTATATTACTGTGATACAAGTATAGTTATGTTGATAGTAGAACAATCCACAATAGAAGTAGACATCCATAAAGAGACAAATTGAGAAAAAATGTGATATATAAGCAAAATAGAATATTATTAAATCATAAATAAATTATGTCATTTATAGGAAAATCGATGGAACTTAGAACATTTGTGTCAAATAAAATTACCCACTCAGAAACTTAACTCCTGAACATTTTCCTTTATATGAAAAATCTAAAAAATAAATGAATAAATAATTCAAATAAAGAGGAGATGACAGAAAAACTGTTAAATTTCTGGGTACATGTTAGAAGACAATGGGAATGGTAAGGAAAAAGAAAAGTGAGTAATATCATTGGAATTGATTAAGATATGTTAAGTTCATGTATGAAGCTTTCAAAATAACTCCTATCATCACATAATATCATGCACAAATAAAACATACTAAGCAGGTTTTACTTTTTTAAAAATGTGACAGTGAACATTCCTCTGTACCTTGGCCTAACAGTAGAAAATAGACATCGAATTTATTTATTTATTTATTTATTTATTTATTTATTTATTTATTTTTAGACATTGAATTTAGTAATATGTTTTCCTGGGACTCAGGCAGTATTCATACATTACCTTTCACAGAATCTGCAAAATCTCCCTCAAAAAAGTTTATGTCAATTTATATAAACAGAAACATTTTAGCAAAGATGGCTTTTCTTCACACTCTATGAATATTCTCAATCATCTTTAAGAATTTCTTTACATTGTGGTAATATTTCTTTTAATTTGTCAACTTCTTTTTTATAGTGGACCATTTTCTGCTCAAATATTTTCTTTCTAGGTAAATTTCAGAAAAGTTTCTTTCTAAACCCAAATCTTTTTTAGATGGGCAATTTCATCAGAGGAAAGACAACTGTTTTGGAATCTTCTGAAAACCTAGATTTATGGCTTTCAGGAAAATTGAATTATGATAGACAAACATTATCATAATAAATTAATTAGTAAATTGTGTGTTTGTTATTGATGATAACATTTTGATACATGATGTGTATTTGAGAATTTACACAGTACTCAATTTATGCTGACCTTCAAGAAACAGAAATAAAAATCAATATTAGTTAAATGAGCTATAGGTGGCACAAATATTGATTATCCAAACACAGGAAAATAGAATTCCTGATATTCATTAAAGCAATTTAAACACTGACTAAATGTCTCCATGTTTTTAATGTTCATACATCATTTCATAAATGAAAACTTCTTTTTCACTTTCCTGGGCAAAAATAACAAAACAATTAAGAAGAGAGAGGTAAGGCAAGTTTTAATCACACTAAAATAATTTTTGATAGCATAGCACAGTTCCTGTCTGATCCAATAAAACAAGTGGCCCTCTTGACAAATATAATCCTAAAGACCAGTTGACATTGCATAGTGAATTTATGCAGCAGTGGTTTCTAAATATGTTCCTGATTTCCATTCAAAACAACTTTACATTTTAAAACACCAGTTACGAATAAATGTTTCTGTAATGTACTTTTATTTTCAGGATTTTGGAATTATTCATAGCAAGTTGTTAAACATTATAGAAGTTGCTAAATAATTTTTATGCAGTATTATTTCTACTAAGAAAATGCTCAGTATGTTTGAGCTAAAAATAGAATATACCAGGCATCTAACATTACATAAAAAGCTAAAATTTCACTTTAGATTCCATAGTTCTAAATCAGGGTCTTAAAACAATATAAATATCTCTCTTTCCCTAAGGGAACTGTTATTAATACTTGGTGAAATTTAAATGCAACTTTTTAGTTTAGAAGAAATAACAACATGCTTACATGAAAGATTGATTAAAACCAGGTCAAATAAATGTTATCTAACTGAAAGAAAGAAATTTCTCTGGCTTGACATAGTCGGCATACAGTTCGTAAGTAGAACATGGTTGTGTACATTCTAGATTTCATTAAGATTTCCATTTCTTCTTGAGCTCAGTTTTTTAAAATTAAATATTTCTAGCAATTTGCTCATTTTTTCATATGTATTTTACCTTTCTTGGCTTACTGTATTTATTGATATATTTGCGATATTGAAGATTCTAGAATAATACATACTTTTCCAAAAATTATTTTATATCTTTTCCTTATTAAATTAGACAACAATTATGTGAATTTTACCTATGTTGTGAAAGTTCCAACTTTTATTTTTGTGATTTTTTTTTATTATTTTCTACTTTGTTCTTTATTACTATCTTTCTTTTACTTTGCATGTTTGTTTGTTTATTTGGTATAGGGTCTCAGTATGCAGCTCAGATTATTAAAGATTCCCCCATTCCAATCTCCCCAGGGCTAGGATTACAGGCTGGGGCCACCATGTCTGATTTCAGTGGCCAGCTTGGCGCGGGGCTAGATGGCATGAGGTACCCAGGATGAAACCCGGGATTTTGCGCCTGCGAGACAGGCACTTTAGAGTGTTGAGCTGTCTCCCTGGCCCTTTTCTTTTACCTTGTTTGGGCTTATTTTCTGTTTCGTACATTTGGCTAGCTCGTAGCATAAAATATTTCATTAATTTAAAAATCTTTATTTTAAAACACTTTAAAAAATCTTTGTTCTTGTAATATGTACATACAGCTACATAATTATTTTTCAAAGTAATCTTTCACTTATTTCCCTTGTATATTAGTATGCTATATTTTCATTTTGGTTCAGTTTAAAATATGCTAAAAATTCTCACTATGTGGGGGGCCGAGGAGATAGTTCAATAGAATAAGCCTTTGCCTGGCAAGTAAAAATTCTCACTGTGTTACATTTGTTACTTATGGAATTTTTAAATAATATTTTATATTGTTTTCTAGCATTAATAGTAATCCCCTATATAAATATACAAATCTATTTAAACATTATTTTCATATGTGTAAAATTTTGCAATTATCTATCAAATATTCTTCTTTTATTATACTACTTTCATTCACTTTAATCTACAATTTGTTACAGATGTCTAATTCACTGGCTTAGTTGTTAAGTCCTTAACTAGCATTCATGAGGCCAACAGACAAAAAGAAACAAAGAAGTTTCAAAAATCTTGACTTTTACTTATTTGTTTCAGAGAATTACCTTCATCTTTTTCATTTCTTTTTGTCTTTTGATGTATTCTCAAAATCTTTACACCTGAGAATAAGAATAATTAATATAATTTCGAATATTTATAGACTCACTTATTACTAAAATATTTTATTCTAAATTTTGCAATGTTATTAGAATATTTATTATTACCATTAGATTATTTAGGGTATTTAAATAATATTATTAGAGTACTTGGAATATTTATGAAAGTTATTTTGTCTTTTGATAGTTTAAAATAGAAATATATAAAATTTCTAATATATTTAGATGGTGCATTTCCAATGCCTAATACAATTTATCTTGATTCTTTAAGCTTCTCTTATTTTAAGAAAGTGCTCTCATTATTTACTGATGATTTGTGCCTTACGCCTTTCTATTGATCATGGGGACTAGGATGTGGTCACATGGGAATGGCACTATTTAGTATATAAATATTTTGTTTAATTGATCTGCTTCTGTATCTTATTGTCTTGCTCACTAAAGTTCTATGATAGATTTTAGAGCTTTTATTTAAGATTTTATTTTTTAAATTTATTTATGAATCCAAGCTAGCAATTCCCATAACTATTCAGAGTACTTTGTACACAAAACATTTATACATTAATGTGGCAAAGTTTATTACTCATGTTTTCATTGCTAATTGTTGGTAGGACATGCAAAGCTTTAAATAATTGTCTTTAAAAATTTCTTTAAATTAAGCCAGACTTGGGTAAGTTAGAGTCATTGAAGGTATGCACAGTTTGTTTTAGAACAGTGAATATATTTATCTCCTGTTCCACATCCATTGACTGATTCAGTACTGACTTGAAATCGTTCCTGCTGGTAAACTTGCATCATCATCTGTTCTATTCAACAACTTGCTGATGTCAACATTTCCCTTTGGCTTTTCCTTCTATAACATTATTCATTTATATTTATTTCTAGATTTTACATTCGTGCTCCTGATGAGTATAAGAGACTTTGAATCCTCTTCATAGAGTTGCAAATGAAGAAACGTTTACTGCCATGGTACAGACCTGTTTTTCAGAATATAAATTCAGAGAGTTTGCAGAGTCATTACCAGTTACAAATGTGTTTAGAGATACCAGAGACTTAACAGCATGTTTTAAATGATTTATTTTATGTTAAGGTTCCCTAGAGAGACTGAAGTGAGGCTTGTGTGCATGAAAAACATTTACTAAGGGCTGAACTTAGGCTAAACCTAGGAAGGACTTGGAGAGGATAGCCGAAGTTACACTAAAAGTACAGTAAGTCCAGTATCAGTCTGATTCTGCAAGCCAGTGTGGTACTTGCACTGCAATTCGGACTCTGCCTCAGTCGGCAAGAAAGCTGCCTTTTTACTTCTGCCAGTCAGTCAGTGAACATACAAGTTGTATAACCCTGAGGTAGCTGCCAGAGAAGTATCACTATTGTCCAAGGTTGAGACAGAGAAATTGCTAGAGAAGTTACAGGCATGAACAACACTTGTGGCTGAAGAAGGAAAGCATATTGAACACACATAAAGGTCTCCATTTGACATCACCTTATATCTATTATATGCCTAAAAGCCAGCCTGTGACATGAATTAATACTTAAGTCAGATATGTATCTCACTACTAATCACGGTTTCTTATAATATAAAATTACATTAGTTTATTATGTTAGAATTAATTTATAATGAAGTGGTTAATTTATAAGAAATTCACCAATCTGCAGATATACATAATTTTAGAGTAATAGTCTCTGATTTCTTGCATGGGTTTAAAATCTACTTCTGAGGATCAAACATTTCCAAAGGAAAATATGGAAAAGATGATATTAGTAGAATGCTAATGAAATTAAGAGGCTGTTAAATATATTTGTTAGTCATTTACCGAAACATTTTTTACATGCTAACTATTTTTCAGTATAGCTCTATTGGAAGAATTATGTGACTGAGTTTTAGTTCAGAAAATGTGCATGAGCTTTTTCACAAGGGATTTGCCATGAGAGCACAGGTGTAGTGAAAACCACCACTAAATCAAAGCCAAGATGGGAAAGGAAAAGACTCACATTGATATTGTCATCGTAGAACACACGGACTCTGGGAAGCCCACCACCACCCGCCATCTTACCTACACGTGCAGTGGCATCAAGAAAAGAACCACTGAAAATTTTAAGAAGGAGGCTGCTGAGGTGGGGAACGTTTCCTCCAAGTATGCCTGGGTCTTGGACAAGCTGAAAGCTGAGCATGAGCGTGGTATCACCATTGACATCTCCCTGTGGAAATTTAAGACCAGCAAGTATTATATGACCATCAGTGATGCCCTGGACACAGAAACTACAACAAGAACATGATTATAGGCACATGACAGGTTGACTATGCTGTCCTGATTATTGCTGTTGGTGAATTTGAAGCTGGTATCTCCAAGAATGGGCAGATCTGTGGGAATGCCCTTCTGGCTTACACACTGGGTGTGAAACAACTAATTGTTGGTGTTAACAAAACGAACTCCATGGAGCCACCCTACAGCCAGAAGAGATATGAGAAAATTGTTAAGGAAGCCAGCACCTACATTAAGAAAATTGGCTACAATCCTGACACCATAGCTTTTGTGCCAATTTCTGGTTGGAACGGTGACAACATACTGGAGCCAAGTGCTAACATGCCTTGGTTCAAAGGATGGAAGTTACTCGTAAAGATGTCAGTGCCAGAGGAACCACACCGCTTGAGTCTTTGGACTGCATCCTTCCACCCACTCACTCAACTGACAAGCCTTTGTGGCTGTCCCTCTAGGATGTTTACAAAATTGGCAGTATTGATACTGTCCCTGTGAGTTGAGTGGAGACCGGTGCTCTCAAATCTGGTCACCTTTGCTCCCATCAATGTCACAATCGAAGACAAGTCTGTTGAAATGCACCAGGAAGCTTTGAGTGAAGCTGTTCCTGGGGATAATGTGGACTTTAATGTCAAGAACGTGTCTGTCAAAGATGTCCAGCATGGCAATGTTGTTGGTGACAGCAAAAACAACCCACCAGTGGAAGCAGCTGGTTTCACTGCTCCAGTGATTATTATGAATCATCCTGACTAGATCACTGCTACTTATGCCCATGTACTGGATTGTCACAAGGTTCACATTGCTTGCAAATTTGCTGAGCTGAAAGAAAAGATTGATCACTTTGGTAAGAAGCTAGAAGATGGGCCCAAGTTTTTGAAATGTGGTGATGCTTATAATGTTGATATGGTTCCAGGAAAGCCCATATGTGTCAAGAGTTTCTCTGTTAATCCACCTCTAGGTCATTTTGCTGTTCACAATAAGAAACTGACAGTTTCTGTGGGTGTCATCAAAGCTATGGACAAGAAGGCTGTTGGAGCTGACAAGGTCACCATGTCTTCCCAGAAAGCTCAGAAGGGTAAATGAATACTATCCCTAACACCTGCCACCCTAGTCTTAATAAGTGGCAGAAGACCCATTTCAGAACTGTCAGAACTGTTTCTTCCAATTGGCAAATTAAGGTTTTTTGTTTGTTTTGTATTTTAGGGAAGGGATTACAGGGTGTTCAGAGTTTCACTAATAGATTGGACTCAGTGATCTGCCTGCTTATAGCCTCCCAAGAGCTGGGATTACAGGCATACACCACCATGCCCAGTCTCAATTTACATCTCAGAATGCCCCAGGAGCGGGCAGGCACAGAAGGCTGGGGATTGAACCCCTGTCCTCTGCACCTGCTTGCAGGTGCTTTAACCAACTGAGCTATTTGGCTGGCCCTCTGGCAATTTAAGTTTAATAAAGAAAGACTGGTTAATGATAACAATGCATAGTAAACCTTCAGAAGGAAAGGAGAATGTTTGTGAGCCATTTCTTTTTGTGTGGCAGTTTATAAATCATTAGTTTTTAAAATCAATACTTTTTAATGGACACAACTTGGCCAAAAATCTGTCACAGAATTTTCAGACCCATTAAAACAAAGTTTAACGAGAAAAAGAAGAAAATATACATGAAAGTGATGCATGTGACTACCTAGTGTCGCTAAGAAATTCTCACATTCTATCATCACTCATGTTGACTGTGGATGTTGGTAAGACATTAACACCCAGTGTGACTGTAGCAGACAGGGCTTTACTAGAGGGACAGATACAAATGTACAGTGAATTACAAGATTGGGTTATGACAGTCAGTGCCAGAGGTGGATGAAGAGCAGAATGTAGACCAATGTCTTCCGAAGCACAATATACTACTTGGGTGCAACAATCAATGCGGTTCTCAATGGAAGCCTCTTTTGGGCCTGACTGGCAGCATTTCCACCAGATCTCTGATTTTCCAGGCTCCAATCTGGCTACAATATGGATACAGTATACAAGGGCTGTCTCTTTGGCCAGTCCCTCAAAACATTTCCAAATTAATTCCAAAGGTTTTTAAGTCACATGGCCAGGAAACATCACAGTAATAACCCCACTGTCCTGTTACCAATTCTGTCTTGGTTTGGGGTTTTTGTAAGGGAAACAATATATGCATTTTATAAGGAATCATACAAAGAACCATACATAAGAAGTAGAGGAAATCTATCCACACTCTAAAGACCAAAGAATCCAACTTGGATCCTAATATCCTTCATGAGTAGAGCTGAAAACCTAGAGCTTGTAGCAATGCCTCCCACAAGTCCAATTGGAGGCCCAGAGCATGTAGCAAGACTCATGAAGGCCTGCTTCACTGATACTTTGGAAGGGCCCAGAGGTAGTGGTAGAAGTTAGGAATTCTATGCCAGCAGGATAAAGGTTCTGTGCTAGCAGGCTGGGAGACTCCTACTGGAGGCACGAAGCAATGCTCAAGGTAAGAACCAGAGGTCTCCACAAAGTATCACAGCCATCCTCAGCAACAGTGAGGCCCTGAACTTCTTCAGTGATGAGGAAAGCCAAGTTCCCACCAGGAAAGCCAACATGATAAGCTTCTCCTGGAAGCTGAACAGTGCATCATTTTCTCCTGTAGTTCCAGGAAGTGATACTCAAGATAGGGACCAGAGCTCCCCCAAAATACACCTTAGCCATTTTCAGTAACAGTGAATATCCTGGCCTCCTCCTCTGACAGGAACAACCAAATTCATCAGGAAAGCCAGTATGACAAGGTCACCAGAAGAACAGCCTGGAAGAACCAGAAGCTTCTAATAGTTCCTACAGCTTCTCCAGACAGCATCCCTAAAAGCATCTCAACATCTTTTCCTGTTCTACCTCTTATGCTGCTGGCAACAGTCCTCATGTGGCTCTCCTAAACTCAGCACCACACCAGTTCAATTTAGCTAGTTGCAAAATGTTGATCACCAGTTAGAAATTCAGTACAGTGATTTTTAGGGTGTACTCACTCAATATGGCAGAGCCTAAAACAATCTGACTTCCTGAATCACTAGAGCCCATCTTCTCACCTCTCCCTAAATATTAAATGAGGAAGAAATAAACTTCAATTATGCAAAATTATGGGAGAATTTACAATGTACTTAATTCAATCATTAATAATGCCTTATTTAACATACATGTCAAAATACATTTACAAACATACATTCAGTAGCACATTTTAAATATTATTATAGGGGAGTATATAAATTTAGGTAGTACTGTATGAATGTAAATAATAACAGCTGAGATCAAAGATTTTTTTCTCATTTTGTCCTCAATGTAAATGTTTTAGAGCTTTTTTCTGATACATAAAATTGTTTAATATCTTGAAGGTAAAACTACCTCCAGCATCATATAGGATACTTAATGCTTAAAATAATTATTAAAGAACAAGAAAATTAGCAATTTTAGATGTTGAAGATAAAAAAAAAAACTAGTGAAGATGACGGTAGCTGCAAAAACTTCCCAAGAATTTATAAAACAATACTAATGCTTGCATTTCTTTTTCTAGTATGGAGAATTATACTAGAACATGACAGAAAAATGAAAATATTTGACTATTTGCTTTTCTACTGTTAGCTTATATAGATAAGCTCTAAACCACCTCTTCAGGAAAAATAAGTGAAATATCCATCATGCAAACTTGAAATTTGATTATAATGAAGTCACCAGGCACTTCAGCCAACATTTTCTCTGGCATGAGGAAGTAGAAATAAGAGAACTCAGATATAATATTTATATTATTTTTTATTTAAAAGAGAATAAAAATAATAAAAGTGGTAATAGAATTTCAAAACAAGATGATAGAAAATTAATAATAATTTTTATACTGCATACTGTAATCTGAAAAGTAGTTCTTTAGATTTTGAGGTATGTGTGCAAAATTGATCAAATAATATAACTACTGTTACTTTCAATGAATTAATAGAAATTAGGAGTGCAATTATCTTACCTGTCTTGTTTGTGTATATATATTTTCCTTCCTCCATCCCAGTTGTTCTTCTCTTTTGTTTTGGCAGAACCAGGGACTGAACTCAGGCCCTTGTGCTTGCCAGGGAAGCACTGATTCCACTGAGCCATCTCCCTGGCTCCTGTTTTTCCCTTTTGAGCA
The DNA here is from genome assembly GCA_004027165.1 of Ctenomys sociabilis. Lineage (NCBI taxonomy): Eukaryota > Metazoa > Chordata > Mammalia > Rodentia > Ctenomyidae > Ctenomys > Ctenomys sociabilis. The sequence continues at coordinate 4,031 of PVKA01017441.1, read as the reverse complement.
GTATCTTTCCCTTCCATAGTATCTCCTCTATTTTATGATTCTGTTATTTCAGTTTGTTACACTATAGAGACAACACAATAACACATGCAAATCTGATACACTCACTTATAAGTATGATGTCTCATTGAGTCTATTTACATATAAAAACCTCAAGTTTATCTTTCTTGATAGATGAGTAGTACATCTTTTTTTTTTTTTTATCCATTCCTCAGATAATTGTCATTTGGGATGTTTCCAAGATTTATTATGACAAATTGTATTGTTATAAACATGCATGTATATACATTGCTGTGATATAATGTTTTCAGTTCTTCCAGAAAAATATGCAGAGTGGCAATAGCTGGGTTAAATGGGATCTCCAATCCTAATTTTTTGAGTAATCTCCACATTGATTTTCACAGTGGTTGTACCATGAACAATGAAGAAGTGTTCCTTTCCCCAACAGCCCTGCGAGCATTTGATATTGGTTAATTTCTTGATGGTATCCATTTTTTCTGGCATGAGATGGAATCTCCATGTTGTATTCATTTGTATTTCTTGACTGGCCAATGCTGCCGTACATTTTTTTCATATATTTATTTGTCATTTATATTTCTACATATGAGAAGTGTGCATTCATCTCAGATGCTTATTTTTGGACTGGACTTTTGAATTTTGGGGATCATATTTTTCTTTCAATTTTTTAATGTTCTACAAAGAAGTCTGATCAGAGGGATAGCTGGATAAATTGGTTTCTTTATTTCTGGAGTTTCTTTTTACTCTTGTTGATTTCTTTTGCTGTGAAAAACCATTTTAATGAATCAATGTCATAGTTATTTATTCTTTTAAGCATTTTTCCATATAGTTGGGTTTTTTGTTTGTGAACTCTCTGCCTACTCCTAGCTCTTCAAGATTTCTACCTATTTTCTCTTCTGATAATTTAGTGCTTTTATTCCAATATTTAGATCTTTGATCCATTTTGACATTAGTTTAGTACATGGTGATAGACATGGGCCTAGTTTTAGTCTTTGTAATGTGGAGAGCCAGTTTCTCTAGTGCCATTTATTAAACAAAAGACTCTCTTTCAGTGAAAATATTTGACCCCTTAATCAAGGATAAGTTGGCAGAGCATGCTTAACTTCTAGTCTCTTCCACTGACTCTCAGATCTGCTTTATTTGCCAGTACCATGCTGATTTTATCACAGTAGCTTTATAGTGTAATTTCAATTCAGGAATTGTGATGCCTCCTTCATTGCCTTTGCTATTCTAGGTATTTTCTTGATCCAGATGAATTTTAGAAATGTTTTTCCTAGATCTGTGAGGAAAAGATTGCTATTGGCATAGCAATTTTGGACATACGGATATTTTCAGAAGTTGGTTGTTCTTATCCATGAGCAAGAAATATATTTCTGTTTCCTGAAAACCTCTTCTTTTTCCAAAGTATTATAATTATCACTGCATATATCTTACTTCTTTGTTACATTGATTCCCAAGCATTTCATTTTTATGCCATTATGAAAATTGTGTTTGCCTGGTTTCTATTGCAGTGAGTTTGTTGTTTGTGTCCAGGAATGCTATCAATTTTTGAGTGTTGGCTTTGTATCCAGTTACACTGTTGAATGTGGTTATTAAATCCAGAAATCTTTTGGTGGAGATTTTGAATCATCTATATTAGTTTTTGGGTGTTGGCTTTGTATCCAATTGCACTATTCAATTTCGTTATTTAAATATAGAAATCTTTTGATGGAGTTTGGGTCTTCTATGTAGAGTTGACATCATCCGTGCATAATGATAATTTCACTTCTTCTATTCCTGTCTTTATTACTTTCATTTATCTAATTGCTCAGGCTAATATTTCCTGAGCTACATTAAAAAGGAATAGAGACAGGGTCTGGGGAGATGACTCAGTAGAATAAGCACTTCCCTGACAAGTGCAAGGGCCTGAGTTCAATCCTTGGTTATGCCAAGAAAAAAAAAAAAAAAAAAAAAAAAAAAAAGAGTAGTGACAATGGACATCCTTGGCTTATGCCTGATTCTATTTTTTTTATTTTTTATTTTTTTGTGGTACCAGGGGTTGAATTCAGGACACCGTGCTTGCCAGGCAGGTGCTTATTCTACTGAACTATCTCCCCAGCCCTTATTCCTGATTTTAGAGTGAAAGCTTTCATTATTTTTACACTTCATATGATGTTGTCAACTGGTTGTCATAGATGGCTTTTATCAAATTCAAGAAAAGACCATCTATTCAGATTTCCTATAGGGTGTTTCATGAATAATGTTTGACTTTTCAAAAGCTGTTTCTGCATCTACTGATATGAGCATGTGCTCCTTTGGCTCTGTTGATATAGTTATTATATTTATTGGTTTGCTTATGTTGAAGCATCTCTGCATTCCTGGGATGAGTCTTGCTTTTTTGCAATATTAACTGATTTATTTTGTTCTGTTTTCTAGTATTTTATGTAGTAGTTTTGCATCCATGTTTATTAGGCATATTGGCCTGTAGTTCTTTTTCTTTCTTTTGTTTTTTTTTTTTTTTTTACCTGTTCACCCTGCCCTGGGATTGGGGCTGGCAGAGCATATGGTGCCATGGATTGAAATGAGGTCCCTGTAATTGCCTAAGCTTGCCTAAGAAGGCACTTTAGATTGTTTAGCTATCTCACTGGTCCTATATAGCTCTTTTCATTAGTTGATTTTTCTCTTGTTTTAGTATCAGGGTAACTTGCTTCTTTGAATAAGTTACAGAAAATTGCTTTTCTATAAATTTTTTTGATGAGTTTGAGGCATATTTGCATTGAATCTTCCTTAAATTTTGAAATGAATTTAACGGTTGATCTACATGACCTTCCCTTTTCTTTGCTAAAAGCTTTTAATTATATTTTGAAAATCATTGACTGATATTGAGTTATCCAGACTTTGTATATCTTCTTGATTCAGCTTTAGTAATTTATATGTTTCTAGAAATCTGTCCATTTAACTACATTCTAAGTAAGTATTGATGATTTTCTGAACTTCCCCGGGCTCTGTAGCTTTCACATTTTTAATTCCTTATTGCATGAATTTGAGTTTTTTTATTATTTGATATGGCTAGGGGTTTATCAATTTCATTTATTCTTTAAAGGAACCAACCTGATTCATTAGTTTTTTGTATTATTTTCTTAGTCCCCATTGTGTTATTTTCTGGTCTTATCTTTGTAATATTTTTTCTTGTTTGTTCTTGAAATTGTGGTCATTTTTATCTCTTTCTAGAATATCTTTCATACTCTTTGCACACTTGGTTTGGTGGCCATAAATTTCTTCAGCTTTTCTTTGTCATAGAAGTATCTTATTTCTCCATTAATTTTGAAAGACAGTTTTTCTGATATGTTGATCCTGGTTTTGAAATGTTTTATTTTGGAACTTGAAATACTTCAAGCTTTTCTTGACTTAATGGTGTGTGTTGAGAAATCTGCCATGATTCTTATGGACTTTCCTTTACAGATGATCATTTTTACTCTAACAGTTTTTAATATTCTGTACTTACATTGGCTTTATGAGATCTTGATATTTATATTTCTGGGTGCAGATTTGTCTAATTGGAGTTCTACATGCCTCACTACGTATGTCAGATCATTTTCTCATGCTTGGGAAAGCTTCTGCTATTATTGCTTCAAATAGACTTTATGTCATTTATGCTGAGTCCTGATTTTTCATTATACCTATCAATCTCATATTGTTTTTCTTTGTAATATCTTGCAGCTATTGGACTGTTATTTTCTGGTCCCTTGTTATTTTTAAGAGATCTTTCCTTTCAGGAGCACTTCAGTGTCTGAAAGTCTATCTTAAGCTTAGTGCAAGTACATTTCCAGGTTTAAATTGAGATTTTTAAATTTCCTGGACATATATCTTTGAATCTGTTTCATTCTCATTCTTTCATATACTGCTCATGAAGGATTTCTATCTCATTCCCAGGCTCCTCGATTTTTTAATCTGTCTTCTTTAGATATGTTGAGGAATCTTTCCTTCTGCTTGTTATTTTTTTTTTTTTTTTTTTTTTTTTTTTTTTTTTTTTTTTT
>PVKA01017440.1:0-45770 GCA_004027165.1 Ctenomys sociabilis | reverse complement strand
AAATACAAATGTCAATCAGACAGTTTCAAAACAACTTAACCATACAGAGTTCATGAATTAATACATTGCAAACTGTTTTCATAACGTTTTGGTATTGTACAAGGTGCATACATGATATTATATTTACAGGTTTTTATATAGCTGAATTATATCAAAAATTCAATAATTATTTACCTAGTGGATGACCATAGCACTAAAAGCCGACATAATATCCTGTCCAACCACCATTAGTGCAGATCTTGCCTATCATAGAATTATGTAGAAGCACAGCGTTATCTATCCCAACTGTGCTGTCTATACACACACATCATGATTTTTTCTTTCTACAACCTTTCCTTTGTCTACACCTGTCAAAAGTGGGCACTCCTTTGACATTCTACATGCCGAAAACTAAAACTTGACCCAGCTCTATCACCATGCACTAAGTTAAAGTCAAAATGGATTAAAGATCTGAACGTTAAAACAGAAACACTCAATCTCCTGGAAGAGAAAGTAGGAGGATCTCTTGAAGAAATAGGGGTAGGTAAAGAGTTCATGAACAAACATATATTCGCACGGGAAGCTCTTGAAAGAATCAACAAATGGGATCAACTTTTGTTAAAGACCTTCTGCATGTCAAAAGAAATTTTCAACAGAGTGAAAAGACAACCCACAAACTTTGAAAAAATCCTAACTAATAAGCAATCAGACAGAGGTCCACTGTCTAGAATTTATAAAGAACTAAGATATAACAGGGCCCTCAAATTTAAAGACCCAATTCAGAAATTGGCATCTGAGATGAATACACACTTCTCAGAGGACGAAATTAAAGAAGCGAACAAATGTATGAAAAAATGCTCCACATCACTAGCCATTCGTGAAATGCAAATAAAAACAACACTGAGATATCATCTCACTCCAGAAAGAATGGCTATCATAAGGAAATCAACCAACAACAAATGTTGGAGAGGTTGTGGGGAAAAGGGAACACTTCTCTACTGCTGGTGGGAATATAGACTAGTACAACCATTGTGGAGGTCAGTATGGAGACTCCTCAAAAGAATAGGACTAGAAATCCCATTCAAGCCAGCTATCCCCCTACTGGGAATTTTCCCAAAGAATTTGGATACATTGTAACATAGAGATATTTGTGTACCTATGTTTATAGCAGCACAATGTGTGATAGCAAAATCTTAGAAACAACCAAGATGTCCATCACATGAGGAATGGTTGAAAAAGATGTGGTATTTCTATATAATGGAGTATTACTCAGCTATTAAGAATGATAAGTTTGAAGCATTTATACTGAAGTGGATGCCACTTGAACATATTCTCATAAGTGAAATAAACCAGATACACATGTGTAAATATCCTATAGTCTCCCTAGTGGAACAAGCAAAAAGCAGAAATACAAAAGGAAATGTACAACAAGTAAAATCAATTGAGTCAGATAAGGCATAGTGAATGGCATATGCTGCAGGCTACTAATCAGCTTTTCTTCTGGATGGTTAGCAACCTAAGATAACAAGTCAGAGTTGGAGAAATAGAAGAGCCACAAGGCCAGCCAACATTTTGGCCCTAGCCTTTCAAGGTCAGCGAAGACTCAGGACATAGGAGAACCTGTACTGCAACATCATGAGACTCAGGTGAGCTCCAAATTTTCTGAGCAAGGAGATTGTGGAGCCACAGAGGAAAGAGATTGAAGTTCTATAGTGTGCCTGGGGAGAGTCACTTGAAGAGAAAACTTTCTCTCAGGCTCTCACAGAGAGCATTCTGGTCAAGCATTGGCCGTGACTCATCCACATGGATGACACAGACAAAGGAACTACAGAAGAATGTACAGGACTACAAGATAAACCCTGAGAAGACTTCAGTGACCACATAGGAAATATAAAGTTCATGTGTTGGTATATAAGTTTTGATCTACCTAGGTCTTAACCATCCAGCAGAAAAGTATAAAAGTATAAAAATGAAGTATACATCGTGAGTCCATAATATTAAGCTGAGCTATAAATGGATGTGGTCGACAGTTTCTTTGAATAACTCCCTGTGGTTGCAGAATGCTGGACTGTGTTGGATTGTGGTGTCGAGTTCAAGTACCTAAGGTAGTTGAATGTCAATAGAGTGCCCACTTTTGACAGATGTAGACAAAGGAAGGGTTGTAGAAAGAAAAAATCATGATGTGTGTGTATAGACAGCACAGTTGGGATAGATAACGCTGTGCTTCTACAAAATTCTATGATAGGCAAGATCTGCACTAATGGTGGTTGGACAGGATATTATGTCGGCTTTTAGTGCTATGGTCATCCACTAGGTAAATAATTATTGAATTTTTGATATAATTCAGCTATAAGAAACCCTGTAAATATAATATCATGTATGCACCTTGTACAATACCAAAACGTTATGAAAACAGTTTGCAATGTATTAATTCATGGACTCTGTATGGTTAAGTTGTTTTGAAACTGTCTGATTGACATTTGTATTTTAATAAAATAAAAATAAATGGAAAAGGAAAAGAAGAGCTTGCAATGAAGTATTTCAGACCCTGAGAGGAAATAACTTCCAACCCAGACTGACGTAAAAAACTATCTATCAAATTCAATGGCATGATAAGATCCATCCCTGAGAAAGAACAACTGAAGAAGTTTATGACCACCAAACCAACTCTACAAAGAGGATTGACAAATATTCCAGACAGAGAGAGAAACAACCACAGCTTCAAAACAATAGAAAGGAACCACAAAACAGAGTAAGCAATTAAAGAGAGGGGAAAAAAATACAGAATCTCTAGCAGGAACATAACATGATAAAGATAAGCCAACACAGATTAGTTGTAACCATCAATGTAGATGGCCTTGATTCACCAATCAAAATAAACAGACTGATGGAGTGGATTAAAAAACAAAATCCAACAATATGCTGCATTCAAGACACTCATTTAACTCAAAAGGAAATTCACAGACTAAAAGTCAAAGGATGAAAAGCAATCCTCAAAGCAACAGGAAATCAGAAAAAGGCAGTGGTAGCTGTCCTGGTGGCTGACAATATCAACTTCAAACCAAAAGTCATTGAAAGAGACGAAGAAGGCCATTACATACTTGCCAGGGGAAAACTACAAGAGGCAGAGATAACAGTTATAAACATACACCCAAATGTAGGAGTACCCTCCTATATAAGGCAAATTTTAACAGACATAAAAAATCAAATGAGTAATAATGTAATTGTAATGGGGCTACTCTAACATGCCACTGTCACAAAGATATAGACCAGCTAGGCAAAAGATCAGCAAACAAATAACAGAACTAAACCAAACTTGTGAGAAAATGGATTGAGTATAACTTTACAGAATGTTTCACCCAGTAACAAAATATTACACATTCTTGTCAGCTGCATGTGGGATGTTCTCCAAAATAAACTGTATACTAGCACACAGAGCATACTTAAGTAAATGTAAAGGAATTGAAATTATCCCATGCATATTACCTGACCACAGTGGAATGAAAGTGGAGGTTATTGACAACAGAAACTACAAAAACACCATAAATACATGCAAATTAAATAGCAACCCCCTAACAAACATGTGAGTCATGGATGAAATTAAAAAAGAAATCAAAAAAATATTTATAATAAAATAAAAACTGAAACCTGGGGGATACAATGAAAGCTGTCTTAAGAGAAAAATTCATATCAGTAAATCCTCACATTGGAACAGAAAAAGCCCAAATAAATGATCTTATGCTGCACCTCAATCTCCTAGAAAAGAAGAGCAAGTCAAGCCCAAAACCCAAGGAAGGCAGGAAATTATAAAGATTAGAGAAAAAAAATTAACACAGTGGAGATGAAGAAAACAATACAAAGGATAAATGAATCAAAGAGTTGGTTCCTTTGAAGAATAAATAAATTTTATAAACTCCTAGCCAACCTAATAAAAGAAAGAGAAAAAAGAAAAGACTTCAAATTAATGCAATAAGGAGTGAAAAGGGCAAAATCACTACAGAGCCTAGAGAAATCCAGAAGATCATTAATACCGACTTCCAAAATGTTTATTCTCGTAGGATGGAAAACAGAGAGGAAATGCACAATTTCCAACACATATAAATTGCCAAAGCTGAACCAAGGAAGATAGAAAACTCTGAATAACTCAATAATGGGAAATGAAATTGAAAATTAAAAAAACGCCTACCATAAAAGCCCAGGTCCCAATCAATTCACAGATGAACTCTACAAAAAATTTAGAGAAGATTTAATGCAAAATTTTCTCAAATTCATCAGTGACATTGAATGGAAGCAATTCTCCCAAATCACTCTTGGAGGCAAGTATTACACTGACTCTGAAACTAGAGAAATATCCAACTAAAAAAAGGAATACAGGGCCTGAGAGATAGCTCAGTAGAATAAGCACTTGCCTGGTAAGCACAAGGTCCTGATTTTAATCCTTGGTACTGAAGGTGACAGAAATAGAGAGAGAGAGAGAGAGAGAGAGAGAGAGAGAGAGAGAGAGAGAGAGAGAGAGAGAGAGAGAGAGAGAGAGAACTACTACAGGCCAATCTCTCTAATGGATATAGATTCAAAAATTCTCGATAAAATACTAGCAATCAGAATGCAGCAAATAATCAAGAAGATTATACATCATGATCAGATGGAATTTATCCCAGGAATACAGGGATGGTTCACCATACCTAAATCTGTAAATGTAATCAATAGTGCCAAGAAGAAAAATCACATAATCATCTCAATAGAAGCACAAAAAGCTTTTGACAAAGTCCACCACTCATTCATGATAAAAACCCTACAGAGAATCAGAAGAGATGGTCTATACCACAATCTGATAAATACCATCTATGAGAAATAACAACCAACATCATATTCAATTAGCAAAAACTGAAAGCCATCACTTTAAAATTAGTAATCAGGCAAGGATATTCACTATTTCCACTCATATTCAATATAGTTATGGAAACTTTAGCCAGAACAATTAAGAGAAAGAAATAAGGAATAAGGATTGGAAAAGAAGAACTGAAATTATCATTATTTTCAGATGACATGATACATACAGGACCCCAAAAACTTCACCAAGAATCTTGTAGATTTAATAAACAAATTTAGTAACATAGCAGGATACAAACTCAGCACCCGAAAATCAGTATCACTTTTTGTACACAAACAATGAAACACTGGAAGAGAAATTATGGAAACCACACCTTTCACAATAACACTCCCCCAATGAAATGCTTACTAATCAGTTTCACAAAGGAAGTAAAATATTTATACAGCCAAAACTGTGCTACTCTAAGGAAAGTGATAGAAGAGAGTTTCAGAAAATGGCAAGATAGGAAGAACCAACATTCTGAAAATGACCATACTCCCCAAATTATTATACAGATTCAAAGCAATCCCAATGAAAATACCATTAGTATACCTCATAGAGCTAGAGAAAACTTTCCTAAAATTCACCTGGAATCAGAAGGGACCCAGAATATGAAAATTATTCCTAGGAAACAAAGGAAAGGTCTAAGATATCACAATCCCTGACTTGAAATTATAGTACAAAGGTACTAAAATAAACAACATGGCACTGGCATTAAGATAGAACTGAGGATTAATGGAACAGATTAAAAGATGCAGATATACTACAAACACACACGGCCAACTTGCTTTTGATAAAGGTGCCAAACATGTTTACTGGGAAAAAGCCTCTTTAATAATTGGTGCTGGAAAAACTGGCTTTCCACATGCTGAAGGCTAAAACTAGACCCAATAACCAAGCATTCAAAATGGAGCAAATACTTAAATTTTAAAAGAAAAATACTAAATCTTCTAGAGGAAGGGGTAGGTAGAAATCTTATAGACATAAGGGTAGGTTGAGAGTTCATGAACAAAAACCAAACTGCATGGGAAATCCTTCAAAGAATCAACAACTGGGATCTTAGCTTTTTGAAAAGTTTCTGCACTTCAAAGCAAATTCCCAGCGGAGTAAATAGAAAACACAATAATTTGGAAAAATTAAAGCTGATCGTCCTTCAGACAAGGGCTTTCTATCTAGGACATATAAAGAATTAAAAAAAAATCAGGCCACTGAATTTCAAAGACCCAGTCCAAAAATGAGCATCTGAGATGAATATACACTTTTCAAATGCAGACGTACAAATGGCAAGTAAACATATGAAGAAATGCTCAACATTATTGATGATTTGGGGAAAGAAAAGTGAAAATAGAACTGAAATTCCATCTCACTCCAGAAAGAATGGCTAATGTCAAGAAATCTCCACAAATGCTGGATGGGCTGTGGGGCAAAAAGCAACCTTCTCCACTGTTGGTGGGAGTGCAGATTGAAACAACCACTATGGAATCAGTTTGGAGATTCCTTAAACAGCCAGGATTGGAGATCCCATTCAAGCCTGATATTCCCTTCCTGGGTGCTTTTGAAGAACTGAAAAAATCATATCACAACAACATAGATACACCCATATTTATAGTGGTGCAATTTGCCATAGCTAAATCTTGGAAACAACTCAAATGCTTATCAACTAAGGAATGGATAAAGAAGATGTAGTGTGGAGTATTGTTCAGCCATAAAATAGGATAAATGAGGTTTTATGGGTAAATGCTTTCAACTAAAGACCATTTTCTTTTTGTATTTTAGGGAAGTCTACAGGGTATTCAGGGTCTCACTAGTAGATGGGACTTGTAGTAATCCACCTGTCTAGAATCTTCCAAGAGCTGGGATAACAGGTGTGTGCCATCACACCCAGTTTCAATTGTCATCTCAACACGCCCTGAGGGTGGGGCTGGCATGGCAGGCCTGGGGATCAAATCCCTGGCCCCTGTGCCTGCTTTAATCCACTAAGCTATTTGACCAGTTCTAGAGATCATATTCTTAAGTTAAATAAATCAGACCCACATGTGCAAACTTTGTATTGTCTCCTTAGTGTGAAAACCTGAAAGAGAAAATAAAATCTGAAGGATATAATAGACAGAGGGAAAAAGGAATGAACCTATTAAAAAAAATGGAATTACTGAGTTGAATAAAAGGACAGGAGAAAGAGTAGAGGAAAGAGATACATTTGTATGGAAGCAGAATTATATGGACAACTATACTGTGAATTTCTGCTGGTCTATGGAAAGGAACAGTTAATGCTTAATTTGTTTTGTCTCCTGTTTTCAATTCTTTGACCCTTTTATCTTCTTAATTTCTTATATATTTCTTTCCTCTTTTTTTCTTCTTGAAATTTTGCGTGTGTATATCTGTGTAATATGAACAACTAGTTAGAAGACAACACTACACATTACAACAAAACTGCAGTTTGTACTATTTTGTTAAGTGAATTTCTGTATCCCTTGTAATTTTTCTGTTTTCTCTCTTTAAAAATTTCATTGTTTACTCTCTTTAAAAATAAGAAAAAGAAAAAAATAGAAAACCAGCATTATGAATAATTTCTAGTACTAATACTTTTTGTTTGAATAATAAGTAGCAGTTCAAAGTTCTCATTTACTCCTCACAATCTCTCTGAGCTACTGGTATTAAAACCACTCTTAAGATGAAGAAATAGAGGTTCAAAGACTGAACTCTTTTGATTGAGGACACACAAGGAATTTTTGCTGTGGTTCAATATACAGCCAAGGCTTTGTAAGCAGACCACCCACCTGACATGATCTGTGGTAGGCCTGCTATCTTCAATCCTCAGGTCAGCAGTTCCAAATGCCTGTGAGTATAGAAGCCAAGTAGGCAGAATGGCCACTTCTGGGGGCTTATGATTTCTGTCCACAGTGTGTGCTCCACTCGGTCCATTGTGCCCTTTTTGGGGACAGTGTGCTCAGCACATCATTTAATCTCTCTGTAAAATTAATCTGATAGCATTGTGCTTTGAGAGAATTGTTCTTTTGGCTTTAGATTGAGGTGCATGAAGTGAAGAAACCTGTTCTTGTTCTTGTTGTAAGGTTGTAACATCCTCTTGTTGAGGATGTTGTTAGCTGCATTTTCACTATAAAAATCCAGTAGGAAAAATTTCTCCTTGGGTTTGGTATCAGTAGTATTTTTACTTCTCATAAGCACATTGCTTTAGGTTTATGAATACTGTAAGTTATGAAACTAACATTGCTTTTTCACTTGTTTTACCTTATAGAAAGTTCACAGTCAAATTTGTGGACTATAGTGATATATTAAACTGTGATACATTATTTTAGTAATGATCATAGAGTAACTTTATTTCATCTCCTGCTTTTCATTTCAAAGGTCTCTCTCTCTCTCTCTCTCTCTCACACACACACACACACACACACACACAAACATATGAGGGATGCATTTAGTAAAAGGTACAATTTACATTTAAATCCAGATCTACAATTCAAGTTCTCTCTTTTATGACACAGTATACCTAGTCTCTAGTCCCTGAAATAATGAATAGTTAGATTAAAAAGTACATGCACTTGGCTATTTTACTAGTGTACCTGAATTTTTAAAAATGCTTTTGGGTTGTGTATGTGTATTTGGGTGCATACACTGCACTATGGCTTAAAATAATAACTATTAACACAATCATATTAGGGATGCAAGAAATTGGGCTGTGAGCTTAAAGAATATTAATAACTTCTTTATGTCAAGTTCAGGTCACTTAAATTTATTCAGATAGAAACTGTTTATTGGAAGGTTCTTGGTGTCTCTACATATATTAGACTCAGTTGTGTGTCCTCTGTCTGCCTGGAATCAGAAGTGATGTTTAGGAGAACAACAGTGAAAGGATCAGTAGAAGGGCAGGTTTTACAGTTGAAATAAAAGAAAGTGCTTGCTCTGCTCAGCTACTAGATAGTGGGTTTGTGAAGGAAGTTAAGATGTTACACTTGGTTTCACACACTTAAGTTGGAGTAGAGTTTTTGAAAACTCACTGCACAGCTTCAAAGGGCTACCAAAATAGTCTCTTCCTAGCCCATTATTGTATTATTAAATTACCATCCAAAAGTCCAATTTCTTATTCTTTTTCCCCTCTAGACCACAGAGCTATGAAAGCTTTCCAGTGGTCATTAGTTTAGCTTTTTGCTCTCAGGCAAGAGTATAATTTTAGCATTTTCAGAACAGTAGATTTTTATAAACTTCTCTAAAACAACTTTTGGCACGTAGTGGGCTCAGACTTGATACTTAGTCTGAATCCTTCTGGCTGTATCTTGGAAATAATTCTTATTGAGCGAGAAAGAAATATGTGAGAATAACTGTGGGTTCTTGTTATGATGTAGATTTCCAGGATACTTGTATCTAAGGGACTTGGGTGGTACCAGGGGACCTGTCTTGTGGTCAGCAGTATAGGTTAGTGGCCTTTCCATGCTAAAAGAATTAATGTTTTATACTATAGGCTATTTTGATTCAGGTTTTGAGATGGGATTTGTTAATTTTAATATATTTGCCTAAACTTCTTCTTGCAAACAAGGTAGATAGACCTGAATTTAGTACTTTCAATACTATCTCACTGATGCATACAGCCTCAGATGTTAGTTACTCCTGCGGACAGGTGATTTCCCATACCTGTGCCAATAGGCAGAACATCACCTGCACCTTTGCAGGTATGATTCGCTGATGACAGTAGCTTCTTCCATGAAGGATATCAAAAGGTGGATAATGCAGTTGTCAGTGCACAACAGGTCATTGGGTAAACCCCTTTCCTTGGGGATTTCTGCTTAAAAAGCAGAGCTTATAGGTATTACTTGGACATTGATATTAGGAAAAGGCAAGGAGCTAAATATTTACATAGATTTACAAACCTTTCTGGTGCAACATACCCAAACATCAATTTAGAAATAAAAGGGCTTGTGAACTAATAAGCAATCATCTATAGACCACAAGCAAACATTTATACAGCTCTTGAAAGCAGTTGATTTTCCTAGGTAGGTTGCTGTCAATCATCACAAGGACACCAAAGGGACATTTCTAAAAAGTCTTCTTGAGAAATCAAAAGGCTGACAGAGAGAGTACAATGGCAGCCTTACAACTCTTCAATAACCTAGCCAATTCCCAAGGAACCAGGAAGGTAAACATGTCTTAGGACAACGAGAAATTTAAAACAGGCTTTAGTGGCATTTGGGAAACAAACTGGTCCTTCCTCGAGGAAGAAAATTAAATCATATTAGAACTCTTCATGATTATTGTCATATTAGAAGAAAAGCTACATAGAAAAAGATCACTCAAAATATTTTTACTATGGTACTTTATCTTGTTTTTGGCATTTAACACAAATTTTAATGACCTACATCACAATTTTTATGCTTAATAAATAAGCATAAACATGGATGTGTATGGTACAATGCTGCTTTTCAGAAACATGGTAAGAGGAGTTAGATTTCATATCAATGAAAATATTAAATTTATGAATTTATTGACTAAAATACCTATGAAAGTTTTATCCATAAAAAACAGTAATTTTAGATCATGTTATGGTTTTTTAAAATTAATTTTATTGAGAAATAAATAGCAATGAGAAAGTTTCAAAGCAGGTTAATTTCAAAGCAGTTATAATAATTAATATATTGCATATAGTTGTCTTCACATAGTCATAGTACAAGATGCAGAAATGATATATTGTCTAAACACTATTAGTACAAATTTTTCTTATCATTGAACTAAGAGAAAATAATTGTATACCTAATATAATTAATTTGTGTGTGTGTGTGCATATATATATATACATATATATATATATATATATATATATATATATATATATATGTATGTATACATATTTTACTACTCAATGGTCCTTCATTTATATCCCACTTTTTTGTGTAGTTCTGTCAGAGATGGGCATAGCAATTGAATTCATATATTGCAGGTGCATGAATGCAACAAAATAATCCAATATATTCAAGTAATACATAATAGTAGTGGGTTATACACATAACTGGCAATGTCAGAAGCTGTTGACGGCCCAAGACCCAGCGCAGCTCTGCCCATGAGTGAGGGCTACAGGGCAGCCACGCCAGAGAGACAGTTCCCAGATGTCCCAGGTCCTACCTCGCTGCCCAAGTCCCAGCGCAGCTTGGTCTGTGAGTGAGAGCCCCAGGCCTTCTGCGCTGGAGAGATAATTTCCAGAGGTGCCAGGTCCCACCTCGCGCAGTGCAGCTCGGCCTATTAGTGAGAGCCCCAGAGGTCAGTGCTATACAAAATGACAAAGACAAGAAGCAAAATGCAATCTCAGGCCTCAAGTCCACCAGTAAGTGATGAGGACACTAGCTCAGCTGAAATGAATGAATTAACAGATACGGAAGCAAAGGAGCAACACCAGAAAGGTGTAGAGGAACTCAGAGGAGAATTAAGTCCTGTTATAAAAAAGAAATATCTGAATATATAGCATCTGAAATAAAGTATTAAATGCAGAAACATCAGAGGGAAAACCAATGTTCACCTGGAACAAGTGCAGAGACCACTATTCCGGCTGAAACGTATGAATTAACAGCATCTGAAGCAATGAAACAATAGCAGAAAGGTCATGAGGAACTCAAAGCAGAAATAATTTCTGAAATCAAAAAACAATTCTTTGAAAAAAAGAATTCTTTGAAATCATAGCATCTGAAATACAAAAACAAGTCCGGAAATATGCAGAGGAAACCCAACTTGGAAGAAACTCTGCAGAAAAAGAATTAATAACTACCTCTAAAGAAGACATGGATAAAAAATAGAGGAGATCAGAACTATGATGGATTCCTTGAATGAGCAATACAGAAAAGAAATAGAACGTATGAAACAGAGTCAAAGAGATATAGAAGAACTAAAAATATCAATCACGAGTCTACAAAACTGTTTGAGTGAAAGTGAAGACAGAGTTTTAGATCTTGAAGATGACAGTACAGCTAGTGAAAAGGTGAGAAAGAATCTCTCAAAAACAATGAGAATGTAGGAAAAAATAATCCATCACGTGCAAGATGATGCCAGGATAAACAGTGGGAGATGAATTGGTATTAGTGAGAATGAAGGAGTCAATACAAATGACATAAAAAAAAATCTGGAGAGAAGTAATCGCATAAAACTTCCCAAATATGAGGAAACAATCCAACATTCATGTAACTGAAGCATACAGAAGGCCAAATAACTGCAACCCAAGTAAAAAAAAAAACACTGAGACATACAGTAGTCAAGATTCCAGAAACCAACACAAAAATAATATACTGAAAGCTACTAGAGAGAAGTAGCAGATCACATTCAAAGTAAAACCCACCAGAATTATAGCCAACTTCTCTACACAAACCATGAAGGCAAGGAGAGGATGAAGCAGAATTCTTCAAGTCCTGCATGAAAACAAATTCCAGCCCAGACTACTATACCCTGCAAAACTCTTTCAGGTTTGATGGAGAAGTGAAATACTTCCACGACAAAGAACAATTAAAGCAAAGCCATCCTTTCACAGGATGCTAAAAGACATTCTAGAGAGAGACCACAAAGACCAGAATGAGAACAGAAGGAGCCCACTAAACAGGACAGACAATTAAACACAAGATACAAAAGAGTAAACAACAGGTAAATATCATGACAAACATAAGTCAACACATTTCAATTATAACCATGAATGTAAAATGGACTCAATTCACCTTTTAAGAGAAATAGACTGGCACAGTGGATTAGGAAACAAAATCCAACAATATGCTGTATACAAGTAACACACGTAACTCAAAAGGACATTCATAGGCTTGAGTCAAAGGATGGAACACAATAATACATGACCCAGCACTGCAGAAAAAAGCAGGAGTAGAAATTCTGTTCTCAGACATTCTCAACTTCAAAGCAAGAAGGATCAAATGACACAAAGAAGGCCACTATATACTGGTCAGGGGAAAAATTCAAGAGCAAGAGGTAACACTCATAAATATCTATGCACCAAACACAGGAGCACCCAACTATGTAAGATGAATCTTAATGAACATGATAAACCTAATATCTAAGATGACAATCTTAACAGGAGACCTTAACACCCCCTTATCTCAAAAAGATAGATCAAGCAGACAAAAAATTAGCAAGGAAGTAACAGAACTGAACCAGAGCTTGGAACAAATGGACCTGGTGGACATATACAGAGTGTTCCACCCAACCACAGATGAATACACATTTTCTTCAGCTGCACACGGGTCATTTTCCAAAATAGACCACATACTAGTCCTGAAGTCATGCTTAAGCATATGCAAGAAAGCAGAAATTATCCATGCATTTTATCTGACCACAATGCAATGAAACTGGAACTAAATGACTAAAATAACCAGAAAAACCCGCTAAATTCATGGAAATTAAACAACACCCTACTGAGCAATCAATAGGTCACAGAAGAAATTCAACAAGACATTCAACAATATCTACAATTCAAAGAAAATTCAAGCACAACTTACTGGAATTTATGGGATGCAATGAAAACAGTTCTTAGAGGGACAATCATAGCTATGAACTCACACATTAGGACAATAAAATGGGAGCAAATAAACACCCTAATGTTGCACCTTAGACATCTAGAAAAAGAAGAGCATACGAAATCCAGAGTGCAAAGATGGGAAGAAATCATGAATATTAGAGCAGAAATTAATTCAATTGAGATGAAGAAAACAGTTCAAAGAATTCACAAATCAAAAAGTTGGTACTTTGAAAGACTAAATAAAGTTGATAAGTCTCTAGTCAAACTCATCAAAAAGAGCAAAGGAAAAACTCAAGTACATGCAATAAGGAATGAAAAAGGTGAAATCACCACAGATCCAGTGGAAATTCAGAAGATTATCAATAGTTACTTCAAGAATCTTTACACTCACAGAATAGAAGACACATAAGAAATGGACAGATTCCTCGAAAGGTACAAATTACCAAAACTGAATCAAGAAGATATAACAACTCTCAATAAGCCAATAACAGCCAATGAAATATGAAACATAATAAAAAGCCTACCCACAAAGAAAAGTCCAGGTCCTGATGGATTCACAGCTGAATTCTACAAGAAATGTATAGAAGATATAATCCTTACATTCCTCATAGTCTTCAATGAAATTTAAAAGGAAGCAGTCTTCCCTAAAACATTACTGGAGGCAAGCATTATACTGATCCCCAAACCAGGGAAAGACACAACCAAAAAGGAGAACTACAGGCCAATCTCCCTCATGAATATAGATGCAAAAATACTCAATAAGATCATAGCAAATATAATACAGTAAATCCTCATGAAGATCATACGCCATGACCAGGTAGGATTCATCCAAGGGATGACAGGATGGTTCAATATTTGAAAATCTACAAACGTAATTCACTATATTAATAGACTGAAACCTAAAAAGCACATGATCATCTTAATTGATGCAGAGAAAGCTTTTGATAAAGTCCAACACTCATTCATGTTCAAAATCCTACAGAAAATTGTAATAAATGTACTCTACCTTAACTTCATAAAAGCCATCTATGACAACCCAAAAGCTAATTTAATCCTAAATGGGGAAAAACTGAAATCTTTTACTCTTAAATCAGGTACAAGACAAGGATGTCCTCTATCACCCCTCCTATTCAATATAATTTTGGAATCCTTAGCGACAGCCATTAGAAAAGAGGGAGAAATAAGGGGAATAAGAATAGGTAAAGAAGAAGTTAAATTATCACTATTTGCAGATGACATGATACTTTACTTGGAAGACCCCAAAAATTCTACCAAGAAACTGCTAGATCTGATATGGAAATTCAGTAGCATGCAGGATACACAACCAATACTCAAAAGTCCATAGTATTCCTCCTCACAGATAACAAGCACATGGAAAGGGAAACAATACATTTTACTCTAGCACAGAGGAAAATGAAATACCTTGGGATTCACTTAACCAAGGAAGTCAAAGATCTTTTCATGGAAAATTACAACACCCAAAGAAAAGAGATTATAGAGGATTTCAGAAAATGGAAAGATATTCCATGAGCCTGAATAGAAAGAACCAACATCGTGAAGATGGGCATACTCCCAAAATTGCTGTATAGATTTAATGCAATCCCTATCAAACTGCCACCAACCTACCTCCCAGACTTAATGAATTCGTTCCTAAAATTTATTTGGAACCACAAAGAACCAGGATAGCAAAGGCAATCTTGGCCAATAAAGGCAAGGCAGGAAGCATCACAATTCCTGACTTGAAATTATGCTACAAAGCCACTGTGATAAAATCCACATGGTATTGTCAATGAAATAGACTTGAGGATCAATGGAATAGATTAGAAGACACAAATGTGTCTACAATCACACTAAGCCATCTGATCTTTGACAGTGGAGCCAAAAAAGCTCAATGGAAGAAAGATAGCCTCTTTAACAAATGGTCCTGGAAAACCTAGCTTTCTACATGCCGAAAACAAAATTTTACCCAGCTCTATCACCATGCACTGAGTTAAAGTCAAAATGGAGTAAAGATCTAAACATTAAAAGAGAAACACTCAATCTCCTGGAAGAGAAAGTAGGAGGAACTCTTGAAGACATAGGGGTAGGTAAAGAGTTCATGAACAAACATATATTTGTACAGGAAACACAAGAAAGAATCAACAACTGGGATTAACTCTTCTTGAGGAGTTTCTTCACATCAAAAGAAAGTGTCAACAAAGTGAACAGACAACCCACAAATTTTGAAAACAATCCTAAGTAATAAGCTATCAGACAAAGATCTGCTATCTAGAATATATAAAGAACTAAGGCACAACAGGACCCTCAAATTTAAAGACCCAATTCAGAAATGGGCATCTGAGGTGAATACACACTTCTGAGAGGATGAAATTAAAGAAGCGAATAAATACATGAAAAAATGCTCCACATCGCTAGCCATCTGTGAAATGCAGATAAAAACAACACTGAGATACCATCTCACTCCAGAAAGAATGGCTATCATAAGGAAATCAACCAACAACAACTGTTGAAGAGGGTGTGGGAAAAAGGGAACACTTCTCTACTGCTGGTGGCAATGTAGAGTGGTACAACCATTGTGGAGATCACTGTGGAGACTCCTCAAGAGAGTCGGACTGGAAATCCATTCAAGCTGGCTATCCCCCTACTGGGAATTTTCCCAGAAGAACTGAAAACATTACATCACAGTGATATATGTGTACCTATGTTTATAGCAGCACAATTTGTGATAGCAAAATCTTAGAAACAACCAAGATGTCCCTCACATGAGGAATGGTTTCAAAAGATGTGGTATTTCTATGTAATGGAGTATTACTCAGCTATTAAGAATGATAAACTTGAAGCATTTATGTTGAAGTGGATGCCACTTGAACATATACTCGTAAGTGAAATAAACCAGACACATGTGTAAATGTCACATAGTCTCCCTAGTATAAGAAGTCAAAAGAAGAAAGATATATAGAAATGCACAACTCAACATTTGAGTCAGATAGTTAGGGCAAACTGAACGACGTATGCTTCAGGGTACGAAGCAGCTTTTCTTTTGGATGGTGAACAACCTAATTGCACAGATCAAAATTGGAGAAATAGAAGAATCCCAAGGCGAGCTTACATTTTGGCCCTAGCCTTTCAAGGTAAGTGAAGCCTGAGTGCATAGGAGAACCTGTACTGTAACATCATGAAACTCGGTTGTGCCACAAATTTTCTGATCAAGGAGATTATGGAGCCACAGAGGAAAGAGATTGATGTTGTATAGTGTGCGTGGAAGAGTCACATGAAGAGAAAACTTTCTGTCAGGCACTCATAAAGAACAAACTGGTCAAGCATTGGCCGTGACTCATTCGCATGGATGACACAGACAAAGGATCTACAGAGTAAGGTACAGGATTACAAGATAAACCCTGAGGGGACTTCACTGACCTCATCAAAAACAAAAGACACATCTTTTGGTATATAGTTCTTGATCTATCTCTGTCTTAACCATACAGCAGAAAAGTATACAAATGAGCTATATAACATGGGGCCATAATAATGTGTTAAGCTGTAAATGGCTGTAGTCAACAACTTCTTCAGATAACTCAATATTTTTGTGGAGTTTTAGACTGTGTTGAATTGTGTTGCCACATTGAGGCACCTAAATTGATTTAATGACAATGGAGTGCTCTTGTTTGACAGGTCTAGACAAAAAAAAGGGGGGGGGGAATACAAAAGAAGAATCATGATGTGTGTGTGTAAACAGTACAGTTAGAATATACATGCCAAGCTTCTGCATAATTCTATGACATGCAACCACTAATAGTGGTTGGACAAGATATTATGTTGGCTTCTAGTACTATGGACACACACTAGGAAAATAACAAGGTAGAAAGTATTAATTATTGAATCTGTGATATAATTAAGGTATAAAATATAAGTAAACAGCTACACTCTCTTAATTCACTGATAAGTGACATCTGCTTTAATAATGTTTGGAAATATAATATCATATTTGCACCTTGTATGATACCAAAACATTATGAAAACAGTTTGCAATGTATTAATTTATTAAATCTGTCCTGTTAAGGTGTCTTAAAACTGTCACATTGGTTTTTGTACTTCAATAAAATAAAATAAATAAAAAAATAATAATATTGGCCAGGGATGTAGCCCAATAGAATAGAACTTGCCTGGCAAGTTCAAGGTCCTGAGTTCAATCCCTAGTACTGCAAGAAGAAATTAATATTAAACATATATATCAATATAAATTTAGTATATTTGTAGAAAAAATGTATGAACAGCAGTCTCAATAAATGTTCTTTTTGTATTTTGTTGAGGGACCAATATTAATGAGACAGTTCAGGGCTGATTAATAGGACATTTCCAATAATTATTACATTTTCCATTGTTATCTTCTTATTGGTTGTCCATAGTATAAGAAACAGAGAGGATATCCTGTCCAAACACTACTACTACAAATCTCTAATAAATGTTCATGGATTAAAGAAAAAAAGAAAGAAGCTGTTGACTTGCAGTTGGG
Organism: Ctenomys sociabilis; assembly: GCA_004027165.1. Classification (NCBI taxonomy): domain Eukaryota; kingdom Metazoa; phylum Chordata; class Mammalia; order Rodentia; family Ctenomyidae; genus Ctenomys; species Ctenomys sociabilis. Next base: position 27,899 of record PVKA01017440.1, on the reverse strand, counting down.
GAGCTGGCTCAGTAGAATAAGCACTTCCCTGGCAAGTGCAAGGGCCTGAGTTCAATCCTCAGTTCCACCAAAAAAAAAAAAAAAAAAAAAAGAAAAAAAGTTGTTGGTTTGAATGTTTTACAGCTCAGCATATTAATATGGCTTTACCTTTTATACCTTGTTTTTATACTTTTCTGCTGTATGGTTAAGACCAAGATAATGCAAGAGCTATATAACAAGAAATGTAACTTCTGTATCTGACAAGGTCAGTCAAATCTCTTCAAGATTTTCTGTGAAACCCTGTACAGCAGTTTGTAGATCCTTTGTTAGTGTCAGCCATATGTATGAGTCAGGGCCATTGCTTGACAATTTGCTCTCTATGAAAGTCTGAGAGAATGTTTTCTCCCTAGGTGTCTCTCGTTAGGGACACTATACATCATTCATCACTTTCCTCTGTGGCCCATAATATCCTTGATCAGAAAATTTGGGACACCACTGAGTTATAGGATGTTGCAGTACAAGTTCTTGTATATTCTGAGTCCTCACTGAACTTGAAGGGGCAGGGCCAAAATGCCAGCTGTTCTTGTATCTCTTCTTTTTCTCTAATTTTTGGTGTGCAATCTTAAGTTGTTAACCCTCCAGAAGAGAAGCTTACTGATATTATTACTCTACATATTAGGCAGTTGACCTTAACATCACTATGAATCTGAATATCAATCGCATTAGACAGAACATGGAACAGGTATTTTCCAACAATCATTGATATGTTAAATTTACATCCCTATTGAATGTGAAATAAAATAGAAATTGAAAAAAGTAAGTAATTACACATTTTTACACAGAAGAAATCTGACCATATGCAACATTGTAGCAGGACATTCCTATGACATTTTTTCTTTTCTCTTGTTTTCATTACCTTTTTTTTTTTTTTTTTTTAAAGAAAACAAATGTTTATTGAAAGAGAGTATAGCAGTAATTGATATGACATTAGAAGCAATACACATTTAGAGTATCAGAATCACAGGCATTCTAAGCATAGCCCTACTATTATACATTGCTATCTCCAGTGCAATTGCTTAGTTCATCAGCATATATTGCCATTCAGGGTAAGAATCCTACCAATTAACTGCTAGTTTCAGAACCCTGATGGAGAATCTCAGGACCATTGCCTTAACCATCTTGTGTATATAAATGTATAGTTCTGCCCTTGCCATGATTCATAACTTTTCTCCTTGCCCTCTCTTAGTTCTCTAATCTTCAAGTTCTCACTTTCCTTTTAATTGTGTTATAACTTTCAAATTCTATTTCTTCTTTTGAGTTTTTACACTAGGGAGACTATATGATATTTATACATGTGGGTCTGGTCGATTTCAGTAATGAGTATAACAAAGTAGCATCCACTTACATATGAAGGCTTCGAGCTTATCATTCTTTATAGTTGAGTAATACTCCACTGTATAAAAACACCATAGCTTTTTCATCCATTCCCAGGGATTCACATTTGGGTTGCTTCCAAGATTTGTTTATTACAAATTATGCTGCCATGAACATAGGTATACACATATCACTATGATATGATGTTTTCAATTCCTTTGGGAAAATTACAAGTAGCAGAATAGCTGGTTTGTGTGGGATTTCAAATTCTAGTTTTTAAGGAGTCTCCACATTGATTTCCATAATGGTTACAAAAGTGAACATTCCCACCAGCAGTGGAGAAGGGTTCCTTTTTGCCCACAACCTCTCCACCATTTGTTGTTGGTTGATTTCTTTATGATAGCTATTGTTTCCGGGGTGAGATGGTATCTCAATGTTGTTTTAATTTGCATTTCATGGGTGGCTAGTAATGTGGAACTTTTTTTCCTGTGTTTATTAGCTTCTAGAATTTCATCCTTTGAGAAGTATGTATTCATCTTGAATTCTCACTTATGGAATGGGTCTGTAAGTTTTGGAGCCCTACTGTTTTTTAGTTCTTTATGAATTCTAGAGAGAAGACCTTTGTCTGAGTGCTTAGTAGTTAAGATTTTTCCCTGTATTTGTGGGTTGTCTTTTCACTCTGATGGGAATTTCTTTAACTTTCTTTTCATTTTTTTTGGAACTGGGGATTGAACTCAGGCCTTTACTCTTGCCAGGCAGGTGCTTATTCTACTGAGCCATCTCCCAAGACCCTTGGTAATTTCTTTTGATGTGCAAAAAATTATCAATATGAAGAGTTACCAGTTGTTAACTCTTTCAAGCATTAGGTTTAATGCTCGAAAAGGGGAGAAAAGAAAACCTTATTGCTTTCTCCATCAAAAATACAGTGTGAATATGAGGAACTAACTCAAATCCAACTGCGATGACCAGCATTTTCACAAGGTGGGATGAAGGGTCTTCTTGCACAGTAAATGTTCAGTTACAAGAAAAGCAGAAGCAGCAGAGAGAGAGTCAAAGCTTCACCTGTGATATCAGCTGCATATTCAAACTTGGGGAGCGGGACTGCTTGGTTAGGGGGGCTCCTGGGCTGAGGAGCTCCTTCTCATCACCAGCTTGACCCAGCCGGTCCTCCTGGAGGCTGATAGTTGAGTAACGGTTAGCACCGTGAGTGGCTAGATTGGTGACTCCCTCCTGGCCGACCCTGATGCTAGTACCTGCTTGGCTGCCGTTAACGTAGTCAAAGGATTTACTGGAGGAAGCACTGGCTGTCCGGATTAGACTCAGACTACTGGTTTTTGGCACCACCTGCCCAGCAGGCAGACTCAGGTGTTTCTTCATTGATGTCAGCTCAACTGAATCTGCGCTAAGGTCAGTAGGCTGCTGTCCATATTGTTTGCGAACCACGGGCTCTTGAGGGCTCTCACTAGATTTGGTGACAGAAGCTGCTTCTTTGTCTTTGGCTGAATGCTCATTTGCCACTTTCCATAAGCTTCCTCTCTGAGAGGAGTGGGGTGCTTTGGTCCCAAATGGCTGGCTGCTGAGGGAAGCCCCTGATGAAAACCCTTCATCGGCATTATTCAGGTGTGCAAACTCCTCTCCTCCATTTATGCTTTCAGCACCTTCTCTTCTCCACCTGTGGTGACGGATTTAAACTGTTGTGATTGCAGTCTGAGAAATCCTCGGCCCTGTTGGGGTGAATTCCACTTTCAGGACTTTCTGGATTTCTTGGGAGGAATCAGGAGCATCAAACGGCAGTGAGTTTTTCATTGCACTGGCAACCAATAGTGGTTGAGAAGAGTTCTAGTTGAGCTCTGTAAATGATATCATTGAGAGCTTCCTGGCCAAGGTCCCACTGTCTATTATACATGGCATAATAAACCCCCATGAGGAGCTGCACCATAAATTCCAATACTGTTCGACCACAGAGTTCTTTCCAGTGTTTTTCGTGTTGCCAAGGAAACCCACTCACACAAACCTTGGAGTCCATCTGACAAAGGGACTGGTAAGATGAGACCAGCATACACACAATAGCAGAATTATATTACAGCATAAGGAAACTCAGGACTTCAAACCGTTTTGCGCAGTGGACGTTTCCCTCTGAGGATAAAGGTCACTGTAAACGACTCTGATGAGGTCATGCTGACGCAAAGCACCTTCTGTCAAAGCCATGGACCCAATCATTAAGGGCTCATGATAAATTGAAGGTTTGGATAAAGAAAAGATAGTGAAAGACAAAACCTTATTGTTTCCATCTTTGTCAGCAATTTCCAAATTGTAAATTCCTAACAGAAGTGCTTCAATGCACCCATTACTTTGCCTGTCTCAGCTAACTAAGCCGTAAATAAACCCATATCAATTCTGGCAAGAAATTCAGTGTGAACCTCTTAAGTCGAACCTCAGAACTAGGATAAAGTTCAAACAGCTGATGGAAGACAGGTTCCAAGAGCTCATTATTCGAATCTTGAATAACCTTATAAGGGACTGGCACAAGTGTCTTCTTCCGGTGTAAAGTGGCTGCATAATTGGTGATCTGAGTGTCAGGTAATGCCTTGAATTCTGATAACCATTCTTCCACAACGCCACATTCAGATCCCGGGCATCTTCTTTTACCTTCTCTTTGTCGCTGTTTAAGATCAGTTTTCTAAAGGAGGAGATGGGACAGGAATGCAGCAGAATTCAAGGGAAGAATTCATTTGCAGAGAGTTAAATATTTCCAGCTCTGACCCCGCCGCCTCTGGCTTCCTCCCACCACTGGCTCCCCTATAATTTTCATTTAATAGATTTTTTACTTCTTTGATTAGATTAATTCCTAAATATTTCATTTTCCCTGGTTCTGTTTTAAAAGGTATTGTTTCTCCAATTTTCTTCTCAGTGTGTTATCAGTGTAGAGGAATGCTATACACTTTTGGGTATTGACTTTATGTATGCTGCTATGCTACTTAATTTGTGTATTAATTCTAGTAGCATCTTATTAGAGCTTTTTGGGTCTTCTATGTAGAATATCATGTCATGTGCATATAATGATAGTTTAACTTCTTTATCTATTTTATTGCTTTTTATTCTCTCTCTCTCTCTCTCTGTCTTTCTCTCTCTCTCTCTTGTCTAATGGCTCTAGGTAATGATTCCAGGATTATATTGAAGAGGACTAGTGTTACAGGAAATCCTTGTATCAGATCTGAGAGTAAAAGATTTCAGTTTTTCCCCACTTAGAATTATATTAATCATTGGTTGTCCTAGGTGGCTTTTATCAGATTGAGGTAGAGGCCATCAATTCCATTTTTCTGTAGGACTTTGAGCATGAATGAGTGTTGGACCATGTCAAAAGCTTTTGCTGCATTGATTGAGATGATCACGTGCTTTTTGGATTTGGCTCTATTGATATAGTGTATTACATTTACAGATTTGTGTACATTGAACCATCCTTGCACCCCTGGGATGAATACTACCTGGTGATGGTGTATAATCTTCTTGATAATTTGCTGTATTCTATTTGCTAGGATTTTTTTTGAGGATTTTTGTACCTATGTTCATGAGAGAGTTTGGCCTGTAGTTCTCTTTTTTAGTTGTCTTTCTCTGGTTTTTGTATCAGTATAATATTTGCCTCCAGGACCAATTTTGGGAGCATTGTTTCCTTTTTAATTTCATTGACCAGCTTGAGGAATAGGGTTTATATATTCTCAAATTTTTTATAGAATTCAGCTATGAATGCATCAGGACTTGAAATTTTGTTTCTTCGTAGCTTTTTTTCCTTTATTACATTTTGTATTTCATTGGCTGTCACTGGATTATTGAATTCTTATATCTTCTTTAATAAGTTGGTAATTTGTACGTTCTGCAAATCTGCCATTTTTCTGTGTCTTCTATTCTGTGAGTGTAAAGATTCTCAAAGCAGCTATTACTGATCTTGTGAATTTCCACTGGATCTGTGGTAATTTCACCCTTTGTATTCCTTATTGCTTGTCTTTCAATATTTTCTTTCCTTTTCTTGATGAGCCTTGTCAGTTTTATTTAATCTTTCAAAGAACCAGCTTTTCGATTTTTTAATTCTTTGAATTGTTTTCTTTGTGTCAATTGCATTAATTTCTGCTCTGATTTTTATAATTTAATCTCATCTTTGGGCTGTTTGCTTTGCTGTTTATTTTCTACACATTTGAGTTGCAGCATCAGGGTATTTATTTGTTTCAGTTTTGTTTTCCTAATGTGTGTTCACAGCTATATATTTCCCTCTAAGAACAGCTTTCGTTGCATCCCATAAATTCTGATAAGTTGTGCTTAAATTTTCATTGAATTGTAGATATTGTTTAATTTCTTGTTTAACTTCATCTGTGACAGATTGTTTGCTGTGGAGGGTTTTGTTTAATTTCCATGAATTTATGGGTGTTTTCTGGTTTCTTCTGTCTTTTATTTCTAGTTTCATTGCACTGTGGTCCAAAAATATACATGGGATAATTTCTGTTTTTTTTAACACATAGTTAAGCAAGACCCATGAACTAGTGTGTCTTCTATTTTAGAAAATGTCCCTTGTACAGATGTAAACAATGTATATTCAGCTGTGGTTGAGTGGAACACTCTGTGTATATTCACTATGTCCATTTATTCCAAGCTGTTTCAGTTCTGCTACATTTTTGCAAATTTTTTGTCTGCTTGACATGTCTTTTTGGGATAAGGGAATGTTAAGGTCTCCTGTTATGAGTGTGGTATTGGATATTAGGTTTTTCATGTCCATTAAAATTTGTCTCATATCTTTGGGTGCTCCCATGTTTGGTGTATGCATATTAATGAGTGTTTCCTCTTACTCTTGAATTTTTACCCTAATCATCATGTAGTGGCCTACTTTATTTCATTTGATCATTCTTGCTTTAAAGTTGAGACTGAGAACAAGATTGCTAACCCTGCTTGTTTCTGAGGTGCTGAAGTGTGTAGTATTATTTTCCATCTTTTGCTTTAGGTTATGAATTTCTTTGTGAGTTCAATGTGTTTCCTGATTGCAGCACATGTTTGGATTTTGCTTCCTGATACAGTGTGCCAGTCTATTTCTTTAATTGGTGAATTGAATCCATTTATGTTGATGACAAATTATTTTTAACCATGTTGTGAAAGGGGCCCAAAACTTGATAATAAAAAATATTTGGTGTAAAAAATACATTGATGGTTAAAATTGAGACTTATGTTTGACATGCTATTTGCCTATTGTTGTTTACCTCTTTTTCTCCTGTGTTTAATTGTTGGCCCTTTTGGTGAGTTCTTTCCATTGTCATTTATGGAATTCTGTTCATTTTGGTCCCCCTCTAGGATATCTTTTAGTAGTCTGTGTAGGGTTGGTTTTGTCATCATGAAATTCTTTAGTTGTCCTTTGTTATAGAAGTATTTCACTTCTCCATCAACCTTGAAAGAGAGTTTTGCAGGACATAGTAGTCTATGTTTTCATAGAGGACTTGAAGTACTCTGCTCCACGCTCTTCTTGACTTCAAGGTTTGTGAAGAGAAGCCTGCCATCATTCTGATGAGTTTTCCTTTAAATGTGATCAGTTTCTTTTCTCTAGCAGGTTTCAATATATTGGTCTTATGCTGGATTTCTAGGATCTTAACTGTTATATATCTGGTTGTGCTTTTAGTTGTTTTGTTGTTTATAGTTATCTTTGCTTACTTGAGTTTCATATTGTTTACCCATATTTGGGAAATTTTCTGCTATTACTTCTGCCCATATTCTTTTTTATACCATTTGTATTGTCTTCTTTTTTATTTTTCATCTTTGCATCATGTTGCAGGTGTTGAATGATTTTTTCCTGCATCCTAGTTTTTTTTAAGAGTTCTTTTCTTACCTTTTCATTTGTTGTGGTGGTGTTTTTAATATCTGAAACTCTATCTTCACTTTCATTCACATGGTTTTTCAAGCTTGTGATTGAGTTTTTGTTATTCTATATCTCTTTGACTGTGCTACCTGAGATTTATTTCTGCCCTATGTTGCTCATTCAGTGATTCCATAATTTTTCTCTTCTCCTCTTTTTTAGAGCAGTTACTAATTCTTTTATTACAGTTATCCTTTCTTTTTTTCTTCAGATGTTATATCTGATATGATTTCCTCTACATGTTTCTGCAGTTGTTTCTTTACTGAAGACACTATTATTTCTGAGATTTCAGCTGTGTAATTCCTTGTTTCTTCTATGCTAGTGTTTCCTTTAGTTGTTCTATGTGGGCTCAGGGCCTGTGATTGCATTTTGCTCCTTCTTTTTGTCATTTTGTGTATCATTGTCCTCTGACCTTTGGTGTAGGGCTTTGGTGCAGTTATAATCTTAGCACCTACTGAAATTTTTACACAAGAGATTATATGGTTAGTGCAGTTATAGTTTTATATTTACAAGCTTTTGTCACTAATGGGTTTGTATTTTAGATAATAATAGCAAGCATTATGTCTGTATAGCTAAGCAGATATTACACTGGGAATTTGTATTTAAGTTCATTCCCCTAAGTTCTGTCTGATCACCTCCCCTTGATGTACCTGGTGTCTTCCAGGCAGGGTAGTTTACCCTAGTTACCTTTTACCCCCTCTCTTGGTCAAGAAAGAAAGAGTTAGGATGCTTTCATAGGTCTGGGTGTAGCAAAGTGTCCCAGCTTACCTGGTGCTGATCTATGAAGTTTGAACTCATCCAGATATGCCTGTCTTGGGTCTGGCTGCTATGCTCACCTTCCTGTTGCATCCCATGGAAGTGATCCCGCTGTGCCCCTCTGGAAAGATGTTCTGCTCCTGGATTAGTTGCGTAGTTCAGGTCCCTAGCCTCTCAGCAAGGACTCAGCTGTGGAGTTTCACTCTAGGCTGGTATGCTGGACCTGGGATGGTTCTGGAGGGGTCCAGAGATTACTGCAGAAGGTTTCACTCACAGGCCAGGCCTGGGCTGTGTCCAGAGGGGTCTGGCAGGCACAGTGGAGCTGGAGTTCTCCCACACACAAGTCACACCTGGGCTGGGTCTGGAGGGCTTTGCAGAGCATGGCAGAAGGTCTTAGTCACACACTGGGCTTGGGCTGGGTCTGTAGGGATTTGGTGGGTGCAGCATAGAGGAAGCTCTCCCACACACATGCCAGGCCCAGGCTTGATCTGGAGGGGTTTGGTGGGTGTAGCGGAAAAGAAGCTCTTCCACATACATACACTGGGCCTTGCTAGGTCTGGAGAGGTCCTACAGATGCAGCGGGGCCTGGACTGGATCTGGAGGGTTCCAGTAGTCACACTGGAGTGGAAGCTCTCCCACACACATGCTGGACCTGGGCTGGTTCTGGCAGCATCCTAAGCACAAGGTGGAAGGTCTCACTCACTTCCCAGGCCTAGACTAGGTCTGGAGGGGTCCAGAGGAGTCTGGAGAGCATGGCAGATGATCTTGCTCACATGCCGGGCCTAGTCTGGGTCTGGAAGGCTGGTACTTATCTTTTTCAAAAATCAATTTTATTGTTATCTTGTAGATATTCATAATGATCACATTCATCGTAGGATATTTGTATCCATACATTATACATCTTTATTCTTCTTTTTCCCCCAGACTCCTCCATTCTTTTCATGCCTCTTCATGTCCTGATTTATTAAAGCCTTGCCTCCATTTTTTCTTCTATTTTTTCTTCCCTTCTTCTCACTTTTTCCCTCTTTCATATCTATTAATGAGTCTGGCACAGCTCTTCAAACTTCAGATGGGGGACAATAGAGGATGAAGAAACACAATAGTCAAGATATGGAAGGCTGAGGTCAGGTGGAGCCTCTTGGTGGGAGAGAAAGTACCACCCAATGATTATTTATACACTTGAGAGCAGTGGCTCCTCTGCCTGACAACTTGTTTAACGAGCTCACCCTGGGCACCTTGAGATTTTGGAGCTGGAAAGCTTGCTCACGTGCCTTGCCTCAGGCACTTCACGTCTTGGGGCTGGCCCTGCCTTAGCACTACATGTGTGATTGATCTCCAGTTTCAGTGGCTCCTACATCCCCTTCTTTTCTGTTTTATAGTTGCAAATGATGGGTGGATAATTGAAGTTGGAGGATCTTTGTTTGGAGAACTTTGCACAAGACCTTCCCATTCTCAGATCTTTTCTATTTTGAGTAAACTTACTCATTTAGGCTAAAGATTCCCAGTCCAAAGATTATATTTTTTTTATTTTTTTAATTTATTTTTTTATTTTATTGAAGTACAGATATCAATCAGACAGTTTTAAGACACCTTAACAAGACAGATTCAATAAATTAATACATTGCAAACTGTTTTCATAATGTTTTGGTATCGTACAAGGTGCATACATGTTATTATACTTACAGACATTATTATAGCAGATGTCGTTTATCAGTAAATTAAGAGTGTAGCTGTTTACTTATCTTATTTTTTATACCTGAATTATATCAAATATTCAATAATTATTTTCTTAGTGGATGACCATAGTACTAGAAGCAGACATAATATCCTGTCCAACCACCATTAGTGCAAATCTTGCCTCTCATAGGATTATGTAGAAGCACAGCATTATCTAACCCAAATGTACTGTCTATACACACACATCATGATTTTATCTTTCTACACCCCTTCCTTTGTCTACACCTGTCAAAGGTGGGCACTTCATTGACATTGAACTAACTTAGGTGCTTGAACTTGACAACACAATCCAACACAGTCCAGCATTCCACAACAATAGTGAGTTATTCAAAGAAATTGTCGACCATAGCCATTTACAGCTCAGCTTAATATTATGGCCCCATGATGCATACTTGATTTTTATACTTTTCTGCTGGATAGTTAAGACCTAGATAGAGCAAGACTTATATACCAACACATGTACTTTATGTTTCTTATGAGGTCAGTAAAGTCCCCTCAGGTTTATCTTGTAGTCCTGTACCTTACTCTGTAGATCCTTTGTCTGTGTCATCCATGTGGATGAGTCACGGCCAATGCTTGACCAGTTTGCTCTCTGTGAGAGCTTGAGAGAAGGTTTTCTCCCCATGTGACTCTCCCCAGGCACACTATAGAACTTCGATCTCTTTCCTCTGTGGCTCCATATAAGAATGATAAATTTGAAGCATTTATATCAAAGTGGATGCCACTTGAGCATATACTCATAAGTGAAATAAACCAGACACACATATGTAAATATCGTATAGTCTCCCTAGTATAACAAGTAAAAAGCAGAAATACAAAAGGAAACGTACAACAACAACTAAAATCAATTGAGTCTGATAAGGCAAAGTGAATGGCATATGCTGCAGGATACTAATCAGCTTTTCTTCTGGATGGTTAACAACCTAAGATCACAAATCAGAGTTGGAGAAATAGAAGAGCCACAAGGCCAGCCAACATTTTGGCCCTAGCCTTTCAAGGTCAGCGAAGACTCAGGACATAGCAGAACTTATACTGCAACATCATGCAACTCAGGTGAGCTCCAAATTTTCTGAACAAGTCCAAAGATTTTAAATGAAACAATTTAACCCATCTACAGCCTATGAATTTCTAAGAGTAATCAGCTAACAGTGTAGCTGGCAATTGTCAGAAGGCACTAACAATTTGAGTTTCTTTTATAGTTACTATGACCCTGTTTTATACACCTGTTGTTATACTTTTCTGCTGGATGTTCAAGACCAAGTTGAGGTGAGACCTGTATTAATCAAGTTTCTACTATCTATCAAGATCAGTTAAGTCTCCTTAGAATTTACTTTGTAATTATGTATAGCACCTCTTATATTTTCCATCAGTGTCAGCTGTCTGGATGAATCATGACTATTCTTTGACCAAGTTGCTTTTTTGTGAAAGCTTGGGAGACTTTTTTCTCCTGCTAACTCTCCTTAGGCATACAATATACCATGAATTTCTGTCCTCTGTAGTTCAGTAATCTTGGTGAGTAGGTTAGGGACTCACTGAGCCATAGGATGTCACACTGGAGGTTTTCTTATGTTTCAAGCCATCATTAATCTCAGAGACTTTGGATCAAAATATTGGCTGTCTTAGCCAATCTATTTTTCTAGGTTTTAGTCTCTAAACTTCAGTTGTTAAGCATCCAGAACAGAAGGTTAATGACATTACATTGTAATGGGAGCAGTGAGCTCAATATTATAATTTTATCTGAATATCAAGCACTTTGAGAAACAAAGTAGAACTGCTATTATCTACTAACCTTGGATGCTATAGTAGCTAAATCTTTTTAGAGTGTTAACAGACAACATTTGTATAATTTTGCACAGACAATTTGAAATCAAATGCAATACATAATATTATAGCATGACAATCATAATGACATGTTTGTAACACACCTAAATTTCCATTTTGACATAGAATAGTCTCACTCTGCAGCTCAGACTTGTAGTGATCCTGTTTTCAGCCTCCCCAGAACTGGGATCACAGACTACTACACTGGTCTCAGTGGCTGACTCAGTGTGCCTGGGTGGGGAGCTGGCTCACTATGTGGTGCTGGGGATCAAACCTTGGCCCCCACACTTGCCTAATCAGGCACTTATTCCACTGGGTTCTATCACTCACCCTTGATCTTTAATAGGATGGCACTGATGAAATTTGTGACATTCTTTGGACTGATTAATGTCTAGGCATTTCTAAGTATAGCATTACATAAATAGCATATATATAGTAAATACATTTTGTTACAAGCATATGTCTGAATCTGAAAGAACAGTCTATCACCATAACAAATCCCTGTTTTACATTTGGAAGAAGTATACATCTGAAGGCATAAATACATTTAATACATCATAAAATAAACAATTGTCATACCCATATGAAAACTTTTATTATTTTTTAATCTTTTTACATATCACATGTTTTTATTAGAAAATTATCATTTGACTGATGCCCTCATGTTGGCTTGACATGAACTTATTACAAATAATGGGAGCATAAGAGAAAGGGATATGCTTAAAACTGAAAAAAAATTCCTTCAACAATAAATTATGCCTCATATTTAAACATGTCTCAGCTATAAATAATCTCAAAAAACTTTTATCTTTAATTTAGTTCTGCTGTAGTCCAATCACTAATAGGATTTAAAAAGTTAATTATATATACTTCCAAGTGAAGTCTATTATGAGATATGAACTTTTTAGGGGAGGAATTTAATTTTTTGATTTTGTAGCTGAATTGTGAGTGTATGGTGAGTACATTCAACAATTCCTTGACCTTATAGGAATTCTTATGGTAAGGGAAATGTGAAACATTTTATAAAACATTTGGAAGACAGCACTTGTATAAGCCAGGTTATTTTCTGTCTTATGTGCCATGGGCAGTGAACAGTAGCCTCTTTATACCATTTTCATTTTCAAAGGCTAATTGTTGAGTGATTAACTCTTCAGCCTCCATCTCATTGAGAATCCTCCCACTCACCTGCAATAATCATGCCACAAAATCCTGAAAAGTTTTATCAGGATGCTGGTAATTCGAAAACAGATCAAGAGGTGGCTCATCCTTTGAAGGAAGTTCCCTCAACTCCGTTGGGACAGCTATTTCATTTTGTTCATGTGCTTTCAGTTAAAAATAAGTTGATTACGTGTGGCAAGAAAGGTACATTCTCAGCTTAACATGTCTTTTGTAATGGCTATGTGTTGAGTAGCATTGCAAGTGGCTTGGCTTGTATATAGTTCAAAAAAAATTTCCTTCAACAATAAATAATGCCTGATATTTAAACATGCCTCAGCCATTCTTTTCCAATCATTTGGGGCCATAACCTATAAGCTTTATAAAATATAAGGGAAAAGGATTGTAGGGGCATAGATAGCAGCCACTTATTTTAGTTCTTTTAAGGGCTTAAAGGGTACAGCTTCATAAAGATCTATTACTTATCTTTGATTTTTGGGATCTTGAAATTTAGCAACAGGGTAGACATATTGGAAACCCTCTAAGGATTCTCTTTTTACCTGAATATTTTTAGCACCAATTGCAAGAGAGAAATAAGGGATGACTTTTTGTATGAAAAGTGGAAGTCTGGGCCCATTACTTTCTGTACTGAGAAAGTGAGAGTAGCTGCTTATGACAACAGTTAATGTTATTGATTTTACTTTGGATTATTGTTCTTGAGTACTTGTTTGTTCTATTTTGTTTTTTTTTTTTTTGGTGGGGGACCAGGAATTGAACCTCGGCCCTTGAAATATTGATAATATCATACCCCTCTTTCTTATCTTTCTTGAGTACCAACAAGACTTCTCTAATTTTTGATCTGCAAACTTAAGTTGTGAAATAGAAGTCACAGTGAAACACTATCTACTGGGTAAGGGTCTTCTTTTGCCCCTACATTTCTTTTGTCTGATTGAGCAAAGCTAGAGGGTAAAAGCTCTATTGGAGGGCTTGTTGCTCCATATCCTTTTTCTGCTTGGGACTTAGTTTTAACACAATGCTCTGAGCCAAATCCTCTGTGGTAATCTCAACGTGTGTATAATGATTGAAACACTCCCTAACCTAGATCCACAACAAAAGGGTAAATATGGGAAGCAATAATAGAAGCATTTTATATACATCTATTATTCTTGAGTACTTGTTTGTTCTATTTTTTTTTTTTTCGGGTGGGGGACCAGGGATGGAACCTCGGCCCTTGAAATATTGATAATATCATACTCCTCTTTCTTATCTTTCTTTCTTGAGTACCAACAAGAAATTGTATTTTCTTGTCATTGTATTTTCCCAAGAAAAGGAGAATGGAAGAAAAAGTCAGCGTACATGTTACACAATGATTAGAAAACAGGAAAGAAAGTATAATGGAGTACAATAAAATCAGCCATCAAACACACACTGCAGTCAAGGGGTCACCAAAGCCCAAAGGGCCTTGTTCCTGGCAGCTCAGGAATGATGTGAAGGGTTCAGGGAAAGAAAACATAGGTATATACTTTCCCACCCTCCTCCCTCCATCCCTCTCCATAAATTCAAGATTTCACACAAAACTTTGATTTCTAGCAGTAAACATGAATTTACATTCATCTGGCTCCAATTAAACAATCTTGGGGGCCACTTTGACATGTTTGTTATACTTGCATAAATAAAAGTTTCTGAGTGATTTGAATATACACTCATACTGCCTTTCTTGGTCTCTTGATGCCACTTGCTTTTCTACGATCACAAATTGAGCAGGTTTGATGTATTCAAACAGCAGATGTTTTCAGCAACATAATCTAATATAGTCTAGTAGTCCATAACAGTAGTGGGTTATCTATAGGACTGGCAATGTCAGAAGTTGTTGACTTGAGCCTCTTACAGGTCAGCATATTAACATGGCTTTACTTTTTACACCTCGTTTTTATACTTTTATGCTGGATGGTTAAGACCGAGATAAAGCAAGACCTACATAACAAGAAATGTAACTTTTGTATCTGATAAGGTCAGTCAAGTCCCCTCAGGTTTTATCCTCTAACCCTGTACCACAGTTGGCACATCCTTTGTCAGTGTCAGCCATCTGGATGAGTCACAGCCATTGCTTGACCAATTTGCTGTCTGTGAAAGCCTGAGAGAAAGTTTTCTCTCCATGTGACTCTCCTTAGGCACACTCTACATCACTGATCACTTTTCTCTGTGGCCCCATAATCTCCTTGATCAGAAAATTTATGACACAACTGAGTCTCGCAATGTTACAGTATAGGTTCTATGTCTTGGGTCTTCACTGACTTTTTTTTTTTCTCTTTTTTTTTTTTTTGAGGCAGGGTCTCACTATGCAGTTCAGGCTGGCCTTAAGCTCACTTTGTAGCTCACGCTGTGTTCACTGACTTTGAAAGGCTAGAACCAAAATAGTGGCTGTCCTTGCAGCCCTTCTTCTTCTCTAATTTTTGATCTGCAAACTTAAGTTGTTAACCATAAAGAAGAGAAGTTTATTATTACCCTACAACATATGCAGTTGGTTTTAACCTCACTATCTGTCTGAATATCAAAGCAAACATCTTAGAATTCATGCACCTACAATATTTAAATGGCAATGGAATGCCCATCTCTAACAAAATTAAACAAAAATAGGCTATACAAAGGAAGGACCATTTTGTATTTGTATATACAAAATAGCATAGATATACAGCTACTTTCTCTTAATTCAATGAGTAGAAAGATTTGTACTAATAGTGTTTGGATAGGATATTATGTCTGCATCTTGTACTATGAATAACCACTAAGAAGATAACAATATGCAATGTATTAATTATGAAAACTGTCCTATTAATAGGTTTTGAAACTGTCTCATTGCTATTTCTTTCTCAATAAAATTAATAAAAAACAGCAGGTGTTTGGCATGAATTGTGTCCAATAACAGTCTTGACTTAGGAGGTTGAGAACAAGGGGTAGGGGATCTTTGCTCCTTCAGGATTTCTGCCTAGGTCATTTAAAAGTTGAAGAAATACTTTACAAAATAGGTATATGTGTGTGTGGGTGTGTAGATTTTATTTAAGGGGATAAGAAGGTTTTACAAGATTTAATCCCAAATAGGAAACAAGAGAAAGGGGATTACAACAGATAGTTTAAGATCCCCAATTGAAAAAGAGCCTCCCTCAATTTATTTTTCAGATGTTTTTGCCTGGTGCAGACCCTTCAGTCAAAGATAGTTTGGTATTTTTCTTTCAATACAAAAGGAATTTTGTAAACAATAAAAGCCCAAAACAACATGGATAAGAGACCAACATGTATTTACACAAACTAGGCATCCAAGCAGTCACCAACCCAGGGACTCAGCAAAAGTCCTACAAAACCCAGAGAAATACAATAATTAAGAAGGGCAGAGGCAGAATTTGGGGAAGACAAGAAACCAGGATCAGACACACACTATCCAATTCTTTTTTCCATCTCAACACAGTGAGGTAGGTCTGCAATGATCTCACAGTATGCAAATGAACCCCCCTTTTCTTAAGACATTATTCACTTCTACTGCAGCAGGGCAGGACACTGGCTCCTGGGACCACAGAGGCCCTCATTATGTGTCTCTCTGGAAGCCAAGAATGTTGAACATTTCATCATTTTTAGTCCTTGCTTCTTTATATAGCAATTCCTGCCCAGCACAGAATGGGCACAAGGGTATTGGTATTAAAACTCAGCCATATAAACTCACCTTTAAACACACACACACACACACACACACACACACACACACACACACACACACATGGACACACACACACTCATCCTGTTGTGTATTGTCAAGCTAGGCTTGTCTATATAGCCTGGATGGATCAGATAGTTAAAGCAAGCCCTATACCCCTAGGACTAGACAACAATCATCACATCATCTAACCTGGGCTTCTTTTTTGGGAATGTTACCTGGTCCAGCCTCTCCTAATTTCTCTGCACCATCTTTTCTATTTAGACTAATTTCCAATCTTCCACTCAAAGTTCAAGTCATGGCAATCTCTTTAAAATATGGTCTCTTATCAAACATTTTTAAGGTGGAAGGTGTTTCAAGAGGATACTATGGCAGAAAATTCAATTCTAATTGAAAAAAATGAGGTAGTTCACTTGATAGGCTATGCACTCCAAATGTTTGATCTTTATAGTGATAAAGATAAAAACTATTACTGCTGTGCAGAGCTGGGGCTCCTGCTAACTTATCCCTGAGATTGCTAATGTACCTGAGAACACAGTGTAGGAATGAGAGCCTTAGATTAAAATATACAAAAAATACAAAGCCAGAATATTTATATTACATGGAGAAAAGACCAACACATATTTACACAAACAAGGTCATTACAAAAAAATGTTAAATATACAAGGTGCATGATTCACACACAGTAGAGTTGGCATCCTGGAGAAAGCAGAACCCAAGGTGCCGTTATCCAAAGGAGCAAGTAAATATAATCGCATTAGCCTCAAAAGGGATGGGAATGAGCTAGGAGCTGCAGCTCTGCAGCTGTTCTCCCAACCACCCTTTTGTTCTGTCACAACATATTTCTTGGAAAAGTTCCAAGCACCACATCTCAAGATTGGATTATGCAGGAAAAAGATAAGAACACATCACCATCCTCACGTTGCTCCTGAAATTCCTTTCCATATAATGTGTTAGCTTATGGACTGGATCCATCAGTTTGGTCTCATGCTTAATTATTTCACCCTGGCAAGGGAAATACTATATATGCTTCTTTAAAAGGAAAGCAACTTCCCTATTCTTTTGGGTGTAACACCTCAGATAAAGCAGGCAGACTCTACGGTGGCTCCCCCAGAGCCCTCACTTTTGCTTGGCTAGAACATGGTTGAAGTTCCTTTGTTTCATTCCTCCCCCCAACTGAGGGAAGACAGATAGCTGGGAACCTCAGCCTGTGATACAGGGCAGATCCAGCTACCCCACCCCACCCTATTCCCACGTTCTCTACTCTGCAGTTTGATGCATACTCCTTGAAACTTCCTGATAGTAAAGAATATTCCCAGTTTCTTTTTGCATTTATTTCCAGTTTCATTGCATTGTGGTCAGATAGTATGCATGGGATAATTTCTATTTTCTTGCATATACTTAGGCATGACCTCTGGACTAGCATGTGGTCTATTTTGGAATATGACATATGTGCAGCTGAAAAAGATGTGTATTCAGCTGTGGTTGGGCGGAACACTCTGTATATGTCCACCAGGTCCATTTGTTCCAAGCTCTGGTTCAGTTCTGCTACTTCCTTGCTAATTTTTTGTCTGGTTGACCTATCTTTTTGAGAGAAGGGTGTGTTAAGGTCTCCTGTTAAGATTGTGTTCTTAGACATTAAGTTTTTCATGTCCCTTAAGATTTGTCTTACATAGTTGGGTGCTCTTGTGTTTGGTGCATGATATTTATGAGTGTTACTTCTTGCTCTTGAATTTTTCCCCTGACCAATATATAGTAGCCTTCTTTGTGTCGTTTGATCATTCTTGGCTTGAAGTTGAGACTGTCTGAGAACAGAATTGCTACTCCTGCTTTTTTCTGAGGTGCTGGGGCATATAGTATTGTTTTCCATCCTTTGACTTTGAGCCTATGAATGTCCTTTTGAGTTACATGTGTTTCTTGTACACAGCATATTGTTGGATTTTGTTTCCTAATTCACTGTGCCAGTCTATTTCTCTTAATTGGGGAATTGAGTCCATTTACATTGATGGTTATAATTGAAAATGTGCATGACTTTGTCATGATATTTACCTGGTGTTGTTTACTCCTTTGTAACCTGTGTTTAATTGACTGTCCTGTTTAGTGGGTTCCTTCCATTCTCATTCATGGAGTTCTGGTCATTGTGGTCTCTCTCTGGAACATCTTTCAGCAGCCTGTGAAGGGATGGCTTTGTCATCATGAAATTCTTTAGTTGTTCTTTGTCGTGGAAGTATTTCACTTCTCCGTCAAACTTGAAAGAGAGTTTTTCAGGGTATAATGGTCTGGGCTGGAATATGTTTTCATGTAGGACTTGAAGAACTCTGCTCCATGCTCTGCTTGCCTTCCTTGTTTGTGTAGAGAAGTCGGCTGTAATTCTGATGGGTTTTCCTTTGAATGTGATCTGCTTCTTCTCTCTTGCAGCTTTCAGTATATTATTTTTGTGTTCGATTTCTGGGATCTTAACTATTATATGTCTCGGTGTGTTTCTACTTGGGTTGATGTTATTTGGTGTTCTGTATGCTTCGGTGACCTGAATGTTGGATTGTTTTCTCATATCTTGGAAGTTTTATGTGATTACTTCTCTCCAGATTCTTTTTATATCATTTGTATTGACTCCTCCATTCTCATTGATACCAATTATTCTCACATTGTTCATCCTGCCATCATCTTGCAGGTGATGGATTATTTTTTCCTGCATTCTCATTGTTTTTAAGAGATCCTTTGTCCCCTTTCACTAACTGTTTGGGCATCTTCAAGATCTGAAACTCTGTCTTTGCGTTCACTCAAACAGTTTTGTAGACTCATTATTGATATTTTTAGTTCTATATCTCTTTGACTGTGTTTCATGTGTTCTATTTCTTTTCTGTATTGCTCATTCAAGGAATCCATCATAGTTCTGATCTCCTCAATTTTTTTATCCATCTTCTTTAGAGGTAGTTATTAATTCTTTTTTCTGCAGAGTTTCTTCCAAGTTGGGTTTCCTCTGTATATTTCTGGACTTGTTTCTGTATTTCAGATGCTATGATTTCAAAGAATTCTTTTTTTTCAAAGAATTCTTTTTTGATTTCAGAACTTATTTCTGCTTTGAGTTCCTCATGATCTTTCTGCTGTTGTTTCTTTGCTTCAGATGCTGTTAATTCATATATTTCAGCTGGAATAGTGCTCTCTGCACTTGTTCTGGGTGAGCATCATTTTTCCACCCAATGTTTTTGGAATTCATTCTTTATTTCAGATGCTATGCATTCAGATATTTCTTTTTTAATTTGGGGAATTACTTCTCATTTTGTTTTCTCTACACCTTTCTGCTGTTGTTCCTTTGCTGCTGTATCTGTTAATTCATTCATTGCAGCTGAGCTGGTGTCCTCTGCCCTTACAGGTAGACTCAAGGTCTGGGATTGCGTTTTTCCCCTTGTCTTTGTCATTTTGTATAGCACTGACCTTTGACCTTTGGTGTAGAGCTTTGGTGCAGCTATAACCTTAGCTTGTTGTGAGATTCAGGTGCCAGTCTATTAAGTTTGAGATTGTTCAGGTATGCCTATCCTGGATCTAGCTGTTGTGTTCAGTTCCTTTTTACTGCAGCTCCTGTGGTTCCCCTCTGTTGATTCCCTGTTCAGGCCAGCACGAACCGAACTGGGATGCAGATCAAGTAATAAAAATTCCCCATATTAGCTGGCTTTGGGGCGAGGATCCAGAAAATTGCTGGAGTCAGCCCTGCTGTGTGAGGCAGGTCGCTCTCTAGGTGGGCGGGCCTGGGCTTTGGTGGATCTACTGGGCTCCCAAAGGATAGTGGATGATCTTAGTCCCTGGGTGGGCTGTACTGGGTTAGCCAGCCTGTGCTGGGTCCGGGTCTACAGGCCGTAACCGGGGAAGGCTGGGAAAGGTCCCTCTTGTGCAGCGGGCCTGGAGCCCTCACTCACAGGCCAGGCTGCACTGGATTTCGGGCCAAAGGGTTGGACTGAGGATAGCTGAGAAATGTCTCTCTGGCGTGGCAGGCTTTTAGTTCTCACTCCAGGCCGACCTGTACTGGGTCTGGGGCTATGGGGTGGGACCGGTAATTGCTGGGAAATGTTTCTCTGGCACAGTGTGCCTGGAGCTCTCACTGGGCCAAGAGGTTGGAGGGGAGGGAATCCCTGGGAAATATCTCTCTGGCAGGGCGAGCCTGGAGTTCTACAGTCACTGAAGTTTGATGCCCAGGTAGTCGGGGAAATTCCCACTCTTTCAGCGGGCTTTAGGGCAGGGCATCCGGGGAGGTGCTGGTGAGTGGGTCCTGAGATTTCAGGCCGGTCACTGGCTTGGAGGCCTTGGGGGGTTGGGCGCACTGGGTAGCGTGTGTGGGAAGAAGCCAATGGCTCTCCCTCAGACTCACCACACACTGACCGATCTGGGAAGCCTGGTGAGTCTGCAAATTCCCACTCGCTGGGAGAGCTTGGGGTGGGATCCAGGAGGCTGCTGGAGTCAGCCATTGTCT
Source organism: Ctenomys sociabilis (assembly GCA_004027165.1). Taxonomy (NCBI): domain Eukaryota; kingdom Metazoa; phylum Chordata; class Mammalia; order Rodentia; family Ctenomyidae; genus Ctenomys; species Ctenomys sociabilis. The sequence continues at coordinate 7,019 of PVKA01017440.1, read as the reverse complement.
CAGGCCAGTCTCTGGCTGGGATGCATGGGCAGGATCAAGTAGCCTGCTGGAGTTGGCTGCATTGCCTCAGGCCGTCTCTGGGGCTGGGCGGCATGGGCAGGATCGAGGAGGATGGCGGAGTTGACCGCACTGTCTGGGGCCGGTCTCTGGGGCTGGGCAGGCATGGGCGGTATCGAGGAGGCTGCTGGTGTTGGCTGTGCTGTCTCGACTCTGTCTCGGGCTGGTCGGGCATGGGCAGGATTGAGGTAAATATTGGTTCTAATTGACACTTTACAAGTTGGATCAAGGCTTTTCCCAATTACTCAAAAAATTTCAGAGGCAGTCAAGATGCTCCCTGCGTTTGGACTACCTCAGTACTTTCAGGGTGACAATTGCTCTTATGCTTCTCACGTATCAGGGTGAGGCTGCAAAGGAAGTAGGAATAAAGTGCTATTTCTGTTCTCCATAGAGGCCTCAGTCCTACAGAAAAATTAAGAACAGTTAGACCCTACGACAAACTCTGGCAAAATTTTCCGAGACTTCTGAGTATTGGCTCTGATTAGTGCCATAGCCCCTATGAACATTCAAACCCCCACACTCTCAAATGAAACTAAATATAAATCCTCTCAAGGTTCTATGTGGAAGACCTTTTCTATCTTTTGGTGTGGTAATAGATATGATACTGTTAAAGTGTCTTATTAATTTGGGACCAAGTACAATAAGCTATACAAATCTTTGGAAAGTCTTGCCAGCTCCCAGCCTGGGAGAGACCACCTGGTATTTGTATCAGAGACCAAGAGCTCTTCAAAACCTGGAAAAAAATGACCCCTGCAGACTATTATAACCAAGATAGAAGAGCCCCTTTCTATGGTCTTAGCACACACACTTTAGTAAAGATGATAGACAGATAGCTGAATTAACTTTCTAAGACAAAGTTAGACCTATCTAAGTAGTACAAAGCAAAGGAACTCCCACATAAAGAAAGATACACCTGTGACCTTCTGGAAGATCTGAGGTTCCTCTTCAAAAAAGCAAGATGTCAGTACTGCTCTGGATGCAAATAAATAGTCATTAATGACCCAGGCATCAACACAGTTTAAATGAGCACCTGTTTGGGGACTTCTTGTTTTTCTTATTTTATTTTATTTTGTTTTGATACTGAGAATCCAGCTCAAGTTTTTGCACTTGCCAGACATACTCTTGTACTGCTGAGCTATATTCTCAGACTGGGACTTCTTTTAATTGGGTAAATAATGTAGGTAATCTTGCTAGGGCTGTGGTTCTCAGACTCTTAGTAGTTTATGCAATATTCCACATTTTCCTCACCACAGGAAACATGAAAATAAAGTTTGTTAGAAAATTTTTCTGTAATCATGGCTTGGAAAAATAATGCCTATGATTTGTGGATCTTCGTAGTCTGCCTTTGAAGACAGATCAGGAAATATTCTGACCTTTCTTTTCTCTTATTTGACCTTTGCTTCCTCAACCTAACAACAAAGTTTATCCATTTAGAGCTTCAGAGGATGGTCCAAACTACCGCCCATGACCATCCTTACAAATTCACTAAACTTTTTCTTCCTGAACGAGAAACTCAACAATCCTTACGGTACAGACATTCTTCCTCCTTGTCTTCTGACAGGTTCTTTCCGATCGAACTTACCAGTCCCAACATCCTAATGTAGTCAGACAGCACATAATCCCCATTTGGTGCGGAATTTAAGCCCTTTCAGCAGAAAAATGCCTTAGGAAGAAAGAGATCCCTACTCCCTCACAGTCTCATAAAGGATCATTTTATCTGTCAGGGGGAAGTAAGGCAGGAGAGTAGAGCTGGAGCAAACATGTCAAGCAACTGGGTGAATCCATCCAAGTCACAGTGACTGAGGGCACATGTGCAGGATATAGGATCCAGGGTGACCCTGTACCACCTGAGTTCCATTCATAGAACAATCAGAAAAGTGTTATTTTCAGTTATTTGTTTACATCTGTACACAGCCAGGGGATTTTTCAGAGAACAATGTGAATCCAGCACCAGGCCAAATAAACTTGTGATAGGACACCTACTCCCATAGCTTACCTATGGGTGGAAGAAGCCAATCAGGAATTCCAGATTCAAAAGACTCTATCCTTGTCCTTGAGTCCACTGAGCCTGTTCACTGACCCACTCTCACTCTGCAGAGTGTAATTCTTTTCCACCTCTAATAAATGAAAATTTCTGTTTTAAAAAGTAATATGTGTATCAGTTCCTGCCACCTGTAGCAAAATTTTTATTATGTATACTTTAAGAAAATGTTATTTAGATAGGTAATATTTTGTAATACATTAAAAATGAAACAAAATGTGGGTAATAGCATAAATACCTACCTCATAGATTGAATATGCTGCAATATTGGTATAATTGTTTTAATTTATTTTTAATGGTATATACATAAAGCTCAATTCTTATCTGGACTCTAGCCTTTACGATTACCATTCTTCATCACATAGCTTGTAAGTAGTGCTTCTTCTTCCTCTCCTCTCATTCGTTCTTCTTCTTTTTCGTTTTTGAGTCAAGTTCTCATTTGATAGTTGAGGCTGACCTTGAACTTCTCATCCTTCTGCTTCAGCCTCCCATGTGCTAGAATCACAAGCTTGTGTCTTGGAACACAGGCAGTACTTCTTAATTAATATACATAGTTTTATTGCCTAGAATATGCTTCCAGAGCTCTGATGAAAGAGAAGTGAAAACATTTAAAATCTTGCCAAAATTGCTTTAAAAATATTAATAGGCAGACAGGGCTAGGCCCTCCAGGAAACAATATGGAAGACAAGGTGACTTTGCAACTCGGAAGAGACAGACACTCCCATATGGGCCAGACCTCAATCTACATATATCGCTAGGCTTGGGCATCAGGGATTGATATTGTAAATAGGTATCAATCACCTTGAAAGAACCCAAAATGAGTCACTAACCCAACCCTCAACAGGAAGAGACCCTGTCCTATATTCATACCTGCTTGGTGCATGACTCGCTTCCTCATTTGGTACTGGATTTAAACAATTTTATCTGAGCAATCGTGCTTGTGATCTCATTAGTTGACCATAGCATTGTCCTACTTCATGCCCACCTAAGCAAGTTCCCATGTTCTCCAACATCTTAGACCTGCCTCACCACATGGTTTTACTCTATAAGTGTCCCTGGAAGAGACAGCTTCCCGGGACTATTTGCTCGGGGGATCCCCTCCTGTCCCTCTGGACAGGAGCTTTCTTTTCCCCAATAAATTTATTCTGCTCATAAAAAAGGAGTGCTTCTATTCCTATTATTAGTGGCTGTATATGAGATTAGAATTTACCACTGGACCACTGCTAAACTGCATATTTATCATTAATAATAATTCTTCATTTGGTAGTTGTAGGAAATACTGTTTCAACTTTACCTTCATTTTATCATTGATTTTAAGCATTTCTAAAATATTTTTTAGTTTAATTGTTTGAATAATACCATCAGATTTTTCAGAAATAGGAAAGTATCAGAAGTCATACATTTATCAGTCTTTGTTCTTTTTGACATGTAACTTGCAAATTAACCATTGCATTTTTAAAATTATTTTATCTATTTTCAGAATTTCTTTATGCAAGTACAGAAAATTATGAATATTTCACTAGAATTTTATTCTTTTTCCTCTGATACCCCAGTTAACATATTTATTTACTGCTCTGTAACTTTTGTTTTCAATGTAACAATGTAGCTCAGAGATGTTTCTATAATGGTACATAGATAACTCTCTTATTTCTTTTAATTTTTGCTTAGTATTCTTTTGCTATGCCTTACCTAACTAATTAATCCCTTCTGGTGAATATTTGGATTCCAAACTCTGGTCAATACATGGCATTTTTACATAGGCCCTTTCAATGTATAATAGAGAATTGGCTGAATCAAAGTCTACATTTGCACAGATTTGACAAGTATTATCATATTTTCTTGCTTACTTATTGTGTTAGTTTCTACTCAATAATATTACCCAGATCCGTGAGGTTTACTAACGGAGTTTTAATTGGAACTGCCTTAAATCTATATAACAGTTTTTTGATTATGGCCATTATCACAGTGTTGGTACTTCCTATCCATGAGCAAGGAATATCTTTTCTTATTCTGAAATCCTCTAAGATCTTTTTATTCAGAGTATTGTAGCTTTCAATGTATAGATCTTTTCCTTCCTTTGTTGGATTGATTCCTAGGTATTTCATTTTGTTGAATGCTATTGTGAAGAGTGTAGTTTCTTTCATTTCTTACTCTTTGAGTTTGTGGTCTATGTACCAGAATGCTACTGATTCTTCAGTGTTGACTTTGAATATTGCTATAATTCTTAATGTTTTATTATCTTTTGTGAAGTCTTTGGGGTCTCCCGTGTACAGTATCATGTCATCTATGATTAATGATAATTTAACTTCATTTTCTATTTTTATTCCCTTTATTTGTCTCACTTGAGTAATTGCTCTGGCCAATGATTCCAGAACTACTAGTGAATGTATATGAGATTAGAATTGAAAAGAAGAGTGGATATCTTTGTCTTTTTCCTGATTCTTAAGTTGAGAACTTTCCATTTTTGTACATTTAGTATACAAATGAACATTAAAGCAATACTGAGATTCCACCTCACTCAGAAAGAATGGCTATGTATAAATCAGCTAATAACCAAAGCTGGAAGGGCTGTGAGGAAAAAGAAACATTTCTCCATCATTGATGGGAATGTAGATTGGTACAACCACTGTGGAAATCAGTGTGGAGATTCCTTAAAAACTACGATTAGAGATTCCATTTGATACAACTAATCCTCCTCTGGATATTTTTCCAGAACAATTGAAAACATCATACCACAGTGATACATGTGCATGTTTATTGGTGTACAAATTGTAATAGCCAAATCTTAGAAGTAACCTTTAATGTCTATCAACTGAGAAATGGTTAAAAAGATGTACTATTTTAATACAATAGAGCACTATCCAGCTATAAAGAAAGACAAGGTTGAGGCTTTCACAGGCAAATGAATGCAACTAGAAGGCATAAACATAAATTAAATAAATCTGAATTTCATGTGTAAACATTGAATTGTCTTCCTAGTATTAAAAAACTGAAAGAATAAATTGGATCTAAAAGTTACAACAGATACAGTGGAAGGGAAAGAAATTGCTCAAAAGGAAAGAACAACTGGGAGGGGTGAAAGAGAAAAGGAAGAAATCTTAATTTCTAAGATTAGCTAAGATAATTGTGCTACTAATTGTATTAGTTCATTGAAAGGAACATTGCTTTTGTTGTCTGACCAATTTCACATACTTCTACCTGATAGTCTGAGAAATTACTTTGAAGATAACAATATGCAATATAATAACGATGGTTAATTTCCTATCATCTTGTTTTGAAATTTGTGTTATTTTGATTGTTCTTTTTGTCTCTTTAAAATAAAAAGAACTACATCATATACCTGTTTTGCAAAAGATTAACCACGGAAAGCATAAACAGACTTGAATTTTACGCATCTAATAGGGGAAAATGGCTTATACTTCTAGCTTCGTTTTCTTTTACTTTTGTTGAATTGAGCATCTTTTTATATGTCTGAGATCTGTTGCATTTGTGTCAACTCTGCATGTCTTTTCATCATTATCTTATTGACTAGTGCTTATCAATTTCTTTTTTTTATTTTCATTTATTTTTATTTTATTAAAATACAAATGTCAGACAGTTTCAAAACACCTTAAACATACAGAGTCCATGAATTAATACATTGCAAAATGTTTTCATAACGTTTTGGTATTGTACAAGGTGCATACATGATATTATATTTACAGGTTTTTTTATAGCTGAATTATATCACAAATTCAATAATTATTTACCTAGTGGATGACCATAGCACTAAAAGCCGACATAATATCCTGTCCCACCACCATTAGTGCAGATCTTGCCTATCATAGAATTATGTAGAAGCAGAGCGTTATCTATCCCAACTGTACTGTCTATACACACACACCATGATTTTTTCTTTCTGCAAACCTTCCTTTGTCTACACCTGTCAAAAGTGGGCACTCCATTGACATTCAACTACCTTAGGTGCTTGAACTCGACACCACAATCCAACACAGTCCAGCATTCTGCAACCATAGGGAGTTATTCAAAGAAATTGTCGACCATATCCATTTATAGCTCAGCTTAATATTATGGGCTCATGATGTGTACTTCATTTTTATACTTTTATACTTTTCTGCTGGATGGTTAAGACCTAGGTAGATCAAAACTTATATACCAACACATGAAATTTATGTTTCCTATGTGGTCACTGAAGTCTTCTCAGGGTTTATCTTGTAGTCCTGTACATTATTCTATAGTTCCTTTGTCTGTGTCATCCATGTGGATGAGTCATGGCCAATGCTTGACCAGATTGCTCTCTGTGAGAGCCTGAGGGAAAGTTTTCTCTTCATGTGACTCTCCCCAGGCACACTATAGAACCTCAATCTATTTCCTCTGTGGCTCCACAATCTCCTTGCACAGAAAATTTGGAGCTCACCTGAGTCTCATGATATTGCAGTACAGGTTCTCCTAGGTCCTGAGTCTTCACTGACCTTGAAAGGCTAGGGCCAAAATGGTGGCTGGCCTTGTGGCTCTTCTATTTCTCCAACTCTGACTTGTGATCTTAGGTTGTTAACCATCCAGAAGAAAAGCTGATTAGTATCCTGCAGCATACGCCATTCACTTTGCCTTATCTGACTCAATTGATTTTACTTGTTGTACATTTCCTTTTGTATTTCTGCTTTTCACTTGTTATACTAGGGAGACTATACGATATTTACACATGTGTGTCTGGTTTATTTTACTTATAAGTATATGTTCAAGTGGCATCCACTTCAGTATAAATGCTTCAAACTTATCATTCTTAATAGCTGAGTAATACTCCATTATATAGAAATACCACATCTTTTTCAACCATTCCTCATGTGATGGACATCTTGGTTGTTTCCAAGATTTTGCTATCACACATTGTGCTGCTATAAACATAGGTACACATATATCT
>PVKA01017439.1:0-45756 GCA_004027165.1 Ctenomys sociabilis | reverse complement strand
AGACAAGGTCTCACTATGCAGTTCAGGCTGGCCTTAAGCTCACTTTGTAACTCAGGCTGGTCGAAACTCACAACAATCCTCCTGCCTCACCCTCCCGAGTGCTGGGATTACAGGCCTGCACCACCATGCCTGGCTTGACATGACTGTCTTTGCCTAAAAATAATGAATATTTTTCTGAACTTTATAATTATTTTTCCCTTTTTAGTGTTTTTACTAGAAGAACCAGTAGTATGGCGCTGATATTTTTTTTTAATTTATTTATTTATTTATTTATTTATTTTTATGGTGCTGATATTGATATTAATAGGAATACTTACTAGTGTTTATAGTGTTTGGCTCCTGTAGATTGATATAAAAGTTGTATGTAGAATTTTCTTACAATTATGTGTATATTATTTATAAGAAAAATTTGGAAAATATATAAATTTAAATAGTGATGTCTCTGAAAAGTAGAAGTAAAATTATAGGACTAGGAGCTGAGAGTCTTTAAAACATTTTGTGTTGCTTAGACAATTAGAAAAATTTTAAGTAATAATTTTCATCTTATAATCTAAAAAGAAGCAGAATGTTATTTCCAAATTTTAAACATAAAATGTATAGTGTATTGTATGGTAGATGATCAGCTTCCTGGTGGCAGCAGTCCTAACTGTGTATTCTCTCCCCAAGCTGGACTGTGGACGGTCTTCACGCTAGGCAGTGTGGGCAGCAAGGCAACTGCCTCTGCAGAGCTGCCCTCTGCTCTTGCCAACCAGAGTCTCCTGCTTTTGCTGGTACTGGCTAACCTGACAGATGCTCCAGATGCACCAAATCCCTACCGACAGGCCATTATGTCCTTTAAGAACACACAAGGTTTGTGATGCTCCCCTCCTAATTAAGAGAGCACGCTTCACTTTAAATTATATATTATCTTAAATTTTTAGAGATGAATTAATTTGTTGTTTTCATATTTGTTACAAATAAAAGAAAATAGATTTTCCTGTCAACAGCCTCAGAAAGATCAATTAAATCTTAAGAAAATGCTATGGCTTTTAGTATCCATCTAGATTTACATTTTTTCTGAGATAAGCAAACATTGGAGACCAAAAGATGTGGTAGAGTGATTGATTCAAACTATTGGCTTTAAAGTCAGATTCATCTGCATTCATTTCCCAGATTTATTTTTTAAACACCAGTGGCATTTGTAATGTAGAGATTGCAATCTCTACTTCACACAGTTCTTGTAAGAAAGGAATAAACTTTTACTGTAGTACAGGCTTACCAAATCCTTTCTGTTACTGTAATAAGCAATATAACACAGAGGCTGCTGGGCTTTACTCAGGGCTAATTTGGGAAAAAAAATTATTAAATCTCTCTAAATCTCTACTTAATTCTTTGTAAAACTGGTCAGAATGACCTGGTTGTTGCACAGATTAAATAAAGAATAGTAGGGGAGGCGTTTATCTAATAATTAGAATTGTTATAGGTACACACACACCACACACGTTCACCAGTGCACCACCTGTAGTGCAGGTGGTGTTTGTGCTGCTTTTCTTCCATTGTGAAGAAGCATAGTGTCCAGAGTCTTCCTCAGTGAGACTCATGTAGATTCTCAAATATTTGCACACTTATAGTGCATATCAATGCTTGTTTTTGCCATCCCTTTCAAAACTATAAAGTCAACCTCATGAAGAAATTTTTTTTTAGTGTCACAATGTTATGATTGAAAAAAATAACCACCATTACAAACGTAGAAAGAAAAGTTAAGGTGTTGTGTAGCTGAGTTGCAGGTATTTGTAGATGTATTTCTCCTAGAAATCCGAAGCGTAGGAGGACAGTCTTTAGTAGCACAGGGCTGCCAGGGTTCACTGTGTCAGGACATAGCTCTTTTCCATGAGGACAGCTTTTAGAAATTGTGAAGGAGATTAGTGTGGTCTTTATTTTTGTTTGTTGATGTTGGATTTTTTATATTTTAAAGCATTTAAAAACATTGTGCTTGTTTTTCAGAACACTGTATGTACCACTTTGCCCAGTAAGTTTTTAAAAAAAACTTATCTTAGAATATTTGCTTTGAGGGGCCAGAGAGATGGCTCAGTAGAATAGTGCTTGCCTGGCAAGCACAAGGGCCTGAGTTCAATCCCTGGTTCCACCAAAACACAAAGCAAAACAAACAAAAAATTTGCTTTGTACTCTCATATTCAATGTTTTATCTGATGATATTATGACTTCCTCTGAGTCATTTGTGTATGCCTGTTTTTTTGTTTTTTTTTTAACTTCTTAAACTTTTTTTTGATTTCTAAGCAAATACAATTAACTGTAGAAAAAGGGCTATGCTAGTTTTAGAATACCAAGGATTTTGCCAGTATTGGCTCTCATTTATGCTTGTCATTCTAGTAGTTATTCTTTCATAAAAGAAAAAGTTTCTTACAAGTTGTACAGGGCCAAGGAGATAGCTCAGTAGCAGTGCCTGCCTAGCAAGCCCAAGATTCAAGATTCTGAGTTTGATTCCTGGTACAAAAAAAAAAAAAAAAAAAGTTGTATATAATTAGCTTTTAAGTTTTCTTTTAAACAATAAACTTAAAGAAATTTTCTGACACTTGCCTTAGGTTTAGTATGTTTTGTCCATTACGGGAGCTAATATTGAACATATATACTGATTTTGGTATTTTTAAAATAGCCAAATTATTTGTTTTATCTATTTTCTTTAGAAATGGGTTAAAACATTGGTAAATAGTTTAGCTATATTTTATGTATTTGAAGTAAGTGAATGTAGCTTCAAGGCAAGTTTTTGTTTTGATTTTGAAATAGAGTTTTGCTATGTAATCCTTACTGGTCTGAAACCTGATGTCATCCTGCTTCCTCATTATAGGGACTAAAGCCATATACCACTTTGCCCAGCAAGTTTTTAAAAAATCTTATCTTAGAATAGGATTTCTTGGTTTATATAAAAATATATTCTTTAAAAATATATATATATATTTATATTTATATGTTGTCCCTATTTAGGGCTAGTCATGTTTGTTTTGGTAACAAAGGTCTCAGTCAGGGCCTGATTAAAATTATATCTGTTAGAGGGCTTGTGACCCATAGTTGTATTTAGAGGCACGTTTTTGGCTTTATATGGGAAAACAGTAACAGATTGTGGGACTTAGTTTTTAGTTCTTAAGTTTAAAATACAAATTGAAAATTACACTCTGAAATGTAGGGATTTTATATAAAATTAATGATAATTTCAACTATAACTCTAATAAAACTCATTATTTATATAAGAACACAGTCTAGAATATAGTCTTGTTTATTTTAAATTTCATGGGTGTCTTCTGTCTTCTAGATAGCAGTTCCTTTCCCTCATCAGTTCCACACACCTTCCAGATTAACTTCAACAGCTTGTACACAGCCCTCTGTGAACAGCAGACATCTGACCAAGCAACGCTTCTCTTGTACACACTACTTCATCAGAACAGTAATGTCAGAACCTACATGCTGGCTCGCACGGACATGGAGAATCTTGTAAGAACCATGTGAACATGCCATGCTTTGTGTGCTTCGTAGAACTTTTTTTTTTCCTGTATTTGAGGGAAAGGTCTATAGGGTGTTCAGAATCACACTACTAGATCGGACTTACAGTGATTCTCGTGTTTACAGCCTCCCAAATGCTGGGATTATAGGTGCATGCTACCACGCCCAGTCCCAGTCCACATCTCAGTGTGCCCCAGTGGCAGGGCTTGCACAGCAGGCTCCAGGATTGAATTCCCATCCCCTACATCTGCTTGCAGGCACTTTAATCTGCTGAGCTATTTGGCCAGCCCCTTAAAATGTTTCTTTTTTTTCTTCAGTACTGAGGATTGAACTCAGGACCTTGCCAGGAAGGTGCTTACTCTACTGAGCTATCTTTCCAGCTCCACTTTGTAGAACTTTGAAGAATAATTTCTTTTTATTTTAAAGATAAAAAAATAAAAATGATGTAGAATTTCAAATCAAGGAAATTAGCAAATTAATCAGTTATAGGTATAGGCATTTGAGATTCATCAAGCAATTTAAGCACAAACAGGTCCATTCAGTCAATTAAAATAAATTATTATATATATCATATATAAGTATAAATTATCATATATATATATATATGTGTGTGTGTGTGTGTGTGTGTCTGTGTCTGTGTGTGTATGTATATGTATTTTTCTCCTCCCTTCATTCTTTTTTGTATTCCGTCAAGCAAGTTCTTCTTCTGAACAGTTTCTTTCCTTTTACAATATTTATTATACATCTTAGATCTTGTTTATCTTTCCACTCTGTCCATCTGTCCATCCATCCTTCCTTCCTTCCTGGTACCAGGAATCACACTCACAACTCTATGCTTCCTAAGCAGGCACTATGCCATTGAGCTATATCCCCAGCCCACTGTTCTTTTAGTTTCTTATACTAGGAAGACAGTACAGTATTTACACATGTGACCACTTGTAAGTATGGTCTCTGGTTGCATACATTTACCTATGAAAGCCTTGAGTTTATTTTTATAGCTGAATAGTACTCCATTTTCATCCTTTTTTATCGTTTCCTCTATTGATAAACATTTGGGCTGTTTCCAAGATTTAGCCATGACAGATTGTGCTGCTATAAAAATTGGTGCACATATATCACTATAGTATGATGATTTCAATTCTTTTGGGAAAATACTGAGAAGAGGAATAGCTAGATTAAATGGGACCTAGTTTTTGAGGAATCTTTACAATTTTGAGGAATTTCCACAGGAGTTGCATCAGTCTATACTCCAACCAGCAGTGGAGAAGGGTTCCCTTTTCCCCATAGCCTTTCCAGCATTTGTTATTGGTTGGTTTCTTAATGACATCCATTGTTTCTGGAGCAAGAGAGAATCTCAGCATTGTTTTACTTTGATTCTTGAATGACCATTAATGTTGAACATATTTTCATATATTTATTTGCCATTTGTACTTATTCATCTGAGAAGTGTGTGTTCATCTCAGATGCCCAGTTTTTGGATTAGGTCTTTGTATTTTGGGGGGCTGTTTTTTTCAGTTCTTTATATGTTCTAGATAAAAGTCCTTTGTCTGAGGGACAGTTGGCTATGCATATTTCCCTCTATTTTGTGTTCACTCTACTGGTGATTTTGTGTTCACTCTATTGGTGATTTCTTTTGATGTTCAGAAACTTTTTAATAAGATGAGATCCTATTTGTTGATTCTTTTAAGTATTTGTTGTGCAGTTTGGTTTTTGTTCATGAACTCTCTGCCTACTCCTGTGTCTTCAAGATTCCTACCTATGTTCTTTTCCAGTATATTTAGTGTTTCAATGTTTAAATTGTAAAAAAAAAAAATTTAATTCATTCATTGGATACAGGGACTTACTACGTTGTTCAGCCTCCCCAGCACTGGGATTACAGGTGTGTGTCACCACATCCAGTTTCAGGGCCAGCACTTTGCACCCTGAGTTCTAGGACTGCACACCATGTGGTACCAGGAATCAAACTTGGGTTCTTACACTTGCCAAGAGGGCGCTTAGACCACAGTTATCTCTTCAGCCACTAGTGTTTCAATATTTAGAGCTTTGACTCATTTTGACTTTAGTGCATGGTGATAGACATGGGTCTAGTTTTAGTCTTTGGTGTGTAGAGAGCCAGTTTTTCCAGCACCATTTATTAAAAAGGCTGTCTTTCTTTCAGTGGACATGTTTGGCCCCTTTGTCAAAGATAAGGTGGCTGAGTGTGTTTGTAGTTGTGATAGATCTTGTCATCTGTTCCACTGATCCTCAGGTCTGTTTTACTGTCAGTACCAGGCAGGTTTTATCATACTAGCTTTATAGTGTAATTTCAAGTCAAGGATTGTGTTGCCTCCTACCTTGCCTTTGTTGCCCAAGAATTACCTTTGCTGTTCTAGATCTTGAAGAATAATTTCTTTTCCCAAGAGAGCAAATATGGTTGCCTAGTTGTGACACAAGTAGTGGTTGAGAGATTAATAGGGAGATGTCACCAGAAATAGGCACAAGTCTGTGTTTTTTCAGGGTAGCAGATAGCTCACATGGAGATGATCTTAGAGCAGAGCATGTCTTTAATTGGCGGGACAAGCTCCCTCATCCTCAAGGTCAAAACTGCCACTCATTTCCAAGACCAAGGAGTCCTTGAGGCTTCCTCTATACTTTCAAGGGGTTTTAGTTCTTCTTGATCACTTCCAGCTTCTAAGTGCTATAGTTGTATAAATGGCTCCAACTGCAACATACTCATGACGAGAATGGCATAAAGTAAAGGTGAGGTTATTTTAGCTCAGTATCTAAAGTGTCTTGTTGTTCTGACAGTCTGGACTCTAAGACTGTCTGAATTCAGTTCCTGGACTTTTACAGTTATTTTAAGATACTTTGCCAGACATTCCTTAAATGTATACTATCTTTTGTTATGTGACTGAAATTGTTTTTTTTTTTTTTCTTAAGTGTATACCACATTTTCTTTATTTATTCATCTATTGGTGGACACATAGGTCACTTCCATGATTTACTACTATTGACATAGGTATACATGTATCACTTAATATGTCTTTAAATCTTTTGAGAATATATCAAGTAGAGGAATACCTGGATAAAATGAAATTTCTACTTTTACTTTTTTTTGGCTTCATCATAATTTTTATTCTTAGCTGGCTTTTTTTTATTGAAGAACAAACAGCAAAAAGACAATTTAAAATCAAATTAACAGGACAGATTCAATAATTAATACATTTCATATTGTTTTTGTAGTGGTTTGTTGTCTTCCAAGGTGCATACATGATGTCCTACCTACACACACTATTAGAGCAGATGTCTTCAATCAATGAATTAAAAGAATAGCTGTATACTTATCCTATTTTTTTTAAAGCTGAATTAAGGTACAGTTTCAATAATTAATACTTTCTACCTTGTTATCTTCCTAGTGGTTGTCCATAGTACTAGAAGCCAACATAATATCCTGTCCAACCACTATTAGTGCAAATCTTTCTTCTTACAGAATTATGTACAAGTACTGCATATTTATTTTAACTGTACTGTTTACACAAACACAGTATGGTTCTTCCTTTGTATCCCCCTTTTTTTGTTCAGACCTGTCAAAGATGGGCTCTCTATTGTCATATAGATGCCTAAACTTGGCGACACAATCCAACACAGTCCAACAGTCCACAATAATAGTTATCTGAAGAAGTAGTTAATTATAGCCATTTACAGCTCAACTTATTATTATGGCCTTATTTTATATACCTCATTTTTATACGTTTCTGCTGGATGGTTAAGACCGAGATAAAGTAAGACCTATATAACAAAAAATGTAGCTTTTGTATCTAATGAGGTCAGTTATCCTGTAACCCTGTACCTCACTCTGTAGATCTTTTGTCTGTGTCAGCCATGTGGATTAATCACGGCCATTACTTGACCAGTTTGCTCTCTATGAGAGCCTGAGAGAAAGTTTTCTCGCCATGTGACTTTCCTTAGGCACACTATAGATCATCACTTGCCTTCCTCTGTGACTCCATAATCTCCTTCATCAGAAAATTTGGAGTACAACTGAGTTCCATGATATTACAGTAAAGGTTCTCCTATGTCCTGAGTCTTCACTGACCTTGAAAGGCCAGGACCAAAATGTTGGTTAGTCTTGCAGCTCTTCTATTTCTCAAATTTTGCTCTGTGAATTTGTTGTTAACCATCCAGAAGAAAAGCTTAGTACCCTGCAGCATATGTCATTCAGTTTGCCCTAACTATTCTCACTCAATTCTTTTTTAGTTGTTGTTGTACATTTTTATTTGTATTTCTTCTTTTGACTTCTTATACTAGGGAGACTATATGATATTTACACTGATTTATTTCACGTATGAGTATATGTTCAAGTGGCATCTACTTCAATATAAATGCTTCATGCTTATCATTCTTAATAGCTGAGTAATACTCCATTATATAGAAATACCACATCTTTTTCAGCCATTGTTCATGTGACAGACATCTTGGTTGTTTCCAAGATTTTGATATCACAAATTGTGCTGCTATAAACATAGATCCACATATATCACTATGATATGATGTTTTCAGTTCCTCTGTGAAAATTCCCTATAGGGGGATTTCCAGTCCTATTGTTTTGAGGAATCTTCACACTGACCTCCACAATAGTTGTACTAGTCTACATTCCCACCAGCAGTGGACAGGTGTTCTTTTTCCCCACATCCTGTCCAACATTTGTTATTGGTTGATTTCTTTCTGGAGTGAGATGGTATCTCAGTGTTGTTTTTATTTGCATTTCACGGATGTCTAGCGATGGGGAGCATCTTTTCATATATTTATTTGCTTCTTTAATTTCATCCTCTGAGAAGTGTGTGTTCATCTCAGATGCCCATTTCTGAATTGGGTCTTTAAATTTGAGGGCCCTGTTATATCTTAGTTCTTTATAAATTCGAGACAGCAGACCTCTGTCTGATTGCTTCTTAGTTAGGATTTTTTTAAAATTTGTGGTTTGTCTTTTCACTCTGTTGACAATTTCTTTTGATGTGCAGAAGCTCCTCAAGAACAGTTGATTCCAGTTGTTGATTCTTTCAAGTGCTTCCCGTGTGAATATATGTTTGTTCATGTAAAGATACCTACCCCTGTCTTCAAGAGTTCCTCCTACTTTCTCTTCCAGGAGATTGAGTGTTTCTGTTTTAATGTTTAGATCTTTAATCCATTTTGACTTTAACTTAGTGCATGGTGATAGAGCTGGGTCAAGTTTTAGTTTTCAGCATGTAGAAAGCCAGGTTTTCCAGTACCATTTGTTAAAGAGGCTATCTTTCTTCCAGTAAGTATGATTGGCCCCTTTGTCGAAGATCAGATGGCTGAGTGTGTTCATACATGCTTCTGCACCTTCTAATCTATTCCATTGATGCTCAGGTCTATTTCATTGCCAATACCATGTTGATTTTATCACTGTGGCTTTGTAGTATAATTTCAAATCAGGAATTGTGATGCCTCCTGCCTTGTCTTTATTGACCAAGATTGCCTTTGCTATTCTAGGTCGTTTGTGGTTCCAAACAAATTTTAGGAATGATTTCTCTATGTCTGCGAGGTATGTTGGTGGTAGTTTGATAGGGATTGCATTAAATCTGTACAGCAATTTTGGGAGTATGGCCATCTTCACGATGTTGGTTCTTCCTATCTAGGAGCATGGAATATCTTTCCATTTTCTGAAATCCTCTATAATCTCTTTTCTTAGGGTGTTGTAATTTTCTGTGAAAAGATCTTTGACTTCCTTGGTTAAGTGAATCCCAAGGTATTTCATTTTCCGGGGTGCTGTTGTAAAAGGTATTGTTTCTATTGTTTCCCTTTCAGTGTGCTTGTTATTTGTGTAGAGGAATGCTATTGACTTTTGAGTATTGATTTTGTATCCTGCTGTGCTACTGAATTTCCATATCAGTTCTAGTAGTTTCTTGGGGGAATTTTTGGGGTCTTCCAAGTAAAGTATCATGTCATCTGCAAATGGTGATAATTTAACTTCTTCTTTACCTCTTCTTATTCCTTTATTTCTCCCTCTTTCCTAATGGCTGTTGCTAATGATTCCAAGACTATATTGAATAGGAGGGATGATAGAGGACATCCATGTCTTGTACCTAATTTAAGAGTTTAAATTTTCAGTTTTTCCCCATTTAGGATTATATTAGCTTTTGGGTTGTCATAGATGGCTTTTGTCAAGTTTAAGGTAGAGTCCATCTATTCCAGTTTTCTGTAGGACCTTGAACATGAATGAGTGCTGGACTTTGTCAAAAGCTTTCTCTGCATCAGTTGAGGTGATCATGTGGTTTTTAGATTTCAGTTTATTGATACAGTGTATTACATTTATAGATTTTCAAATATTGAACCATCCTTTCATCCTGGTATGAATCCTACATGGTCATGGTATATGATCTTCTTGATGATTTGCTATATTCTATTTGCTAGGATTTTATTCAGGATTTTTGCATCTATGTTCATGAGCGAGGTTGGCCTATAGTTCTCTCTTTTGGTTGTGTCTTTCCCTGGTTTTGGAATCTGTGTAATACTTGCCTCCAGAAATGATTTTGGGAGGACTGCTTCCTTTTCAATTTCCTTGAAGACTTTGAGGACTGTAGGGATTATATCTTCTATAAATGTTTTGTAGAATTTAGCTGTGAAACCATTAGGACCTTAACTTTTCTTTGTCGGTAGGCTTTTTATTATGTTTCATATTTCATTGGCTGTTATTGGCTTATTGAGAGTTTTTATATCTTCTTGGTTCAGTTTGGGTAATTTGTACCTTTCAAGGAATCTGTCCATTTCTTCTGTGTCTTCTATTCTATGAACATAAGATTCTCAAAGTAACTTGAAAATCTTCTGAATTTCCGCTGGGTCTGTGGTGATTTCACCCTTTTCATTCCTTATTGCTTGTACTTGAATTTTCTTTTGCCTCTTTTTGATGCAGTTGGCTAGAGGCTTATCAACTTTATTTAATTTTTCAAAGAACCATCTGTTTGATTTGTGGGTTCTTTGATCTGCTTTCTTCATCTCAATTGAATTAATTTCTGCTCTAATCTTTATGATTTCTTCCCATCTTTGTGCTCTGGGTTTCGTTTGCTCTTCTTCTAGATGTTGGAGGTGCAACATTAGGGTGTTCATTTGTTCCCATTCTGTTTTCCTAACATGTGAGTTCATAGCTATGATTTTCCCTCTAAAAACTGCTTTCATTGCATCCCATAAATTCTGGTAAGTTGTGCTTGAATTTTCATTGAGTTGTAGGCATTGTTGAATTTCTTGTTTAATTTCTTCTGTGACCCGTGGATTGCTGAGTAGGTTGTTGTTTAGTTTCCATGAAGTTAGAGTGTTTTTCTGGTTTCTTTTGTCGTTTATTTCCAGTTTCCTTGCACTGTGGTCAGATAATATGCATGGGATAATTTTTGTTTTCTTGCATATACTTAAGCATGACTTCTGGACTATGGTGTATTTTGGAAAATGACCCATGTGCAGCTGAAAAAAATGTGTATTCAGCTATGGTTGGGTAGAACATTCTGTATATGTCCACCAGGTCCATTTGTTCCAAGCTCTGGTTCAGTTCTGCTACTTCCTTGCTAATTTTTTGTCTGGTTGACCTATCTTTTTGAGATAAGGGGATGTTAAGGTCTCCTGTTAAGATTGTGTTCTTAGATATTAGATTTTTCATGTGCATTAAGATTTGTCTTACATAGTTTGGTGTTCCCGTGTTTGATGCATGGATATTTTTGAGTGTTACCTCTTCCTCTTGAATTTTTCCCCTAACCAATATATAATGGATTTCTTTTTGTTGTTTGATCATTCTTAGTTTGAATTTGAGACTGTCTGAGAACAGAATTGCTACTCCTGCTTTTTTCTGAGGTGCTGGGGCATGTAGTATTGTTTTCCATCCTTTGACTTTGAGCCTATGAATGTCCTTTTGATTTAAGTGTGTGTCTTGTAAACAGCATATTGTTGGATTTTGTTTCCCAATATATTGTACCAGTCTATTTCTCTTAATTGCTGAACTGAGTCCATTTACATTGATGGTTATAATTGAGATGTGTTGTCTTATGATTGTCATGATATATACCTGTTATTGTTTAGTCCTTTTCATCATGTGTTTAATCGTCTGCCCTGTTTAGCGGGTTCCTTCCATTCTCATTTGTGGAGTTCTGGTCATTGTGGTCTCTCTCTACAACATCTTTCAGCAGCCTGTGTAGGGATGGCTTTGTCATCATGAAATTCTTTAGTAGTTCTTTGTCATGGAAGTATTTCACTTCTCCATGAACTTTGAAAGAGAGCTTCTCAGGGTATAATCGTCTGTGCTGGAATTTTTTTCATAGAGGACTTGAAGTACTCTGCTCCGTGCTCTCCTTGCCTTCATGGTTTGTGTAGAGAAGTCGGCTGCAATTCTGATGGGTTTTTCTTTGAATGTGATCTGCTTCTTCTCCCTAGCAGCTTTCAGTATAGTATTCTTGTGTTGGATTTCTGGGATGTTGACTATTATATATCTCAGTGTGTTTTTACTTGGGTTGAAGTTATTTGGTGTTCTGTATGCTTCGGTTACCTGAATGTTGGATTGTTTTCTCATATTTGGGACGTTTTCTGCAATTACTTCTGCCCATATTCTTTTAATATCATTTGTATTGTCATTCATTCTCATTGATGCCAATTAATCTCACATTATTCGTCTTGGTATCATCTTGCAGGTGATGGATTATTTTTTCCTGCATTCTTGTTGTTGTTAAGAGATCCTTTCTCACCTGTTTCCTAGCTGCACCAGTGTCTTCAAGATCTGTATCTCTGTCTTCGCTTTCACTCAAACTGTTTTGTAGACTCCTGATTCAGATTTTTAGTTCTTTTGTATCTCTTTGACTCTGCTTCATGCTCTGTTTCTTTCCTCTATTGCTCATTCCAGGAATCTGTCATTTTTCTGATTTCCTCTATTTTTTTTTTAATCAATGTCTTCTTTAGACATAACTCTTAATCCTTTCACTGCAGATTTTTTTCCAAATTGGGTTTCCTGTATATATTTCCAGAATTGATTCTCTACTTCAGATGCTATGATTTCAAAGAATTTTTCTTTCATTTCAGAAATTATTTCTGCTTTGAGTTCCTCATCATCCTTCTGCTGCTGTTTCTTTGCTTCTGATGCTGTTAATTCTTACGTTTCAGCTGGTATAGTGTTTTCTGCACTTGTTCTGGGTGGGCATTGAGTTTCCCCTGTACATTTCTGGATTTGATTTGTTATTTCTGATGCTATGTGTTTAAAAAAAAAATTTTTTTTTGAGGCTTTAATTCTGGCCTGAGTTCCTCTATGCCTTTCTGTTGTTTTTCCTTTGCTTCCATCTCTGTTAATTCATTCATTTCACCTGAGCTAGTGTCTCTGCACTTATTGGTGGCCTCTAGGCATGATACTGCTTTTTTTCTCCTTGGCTTTGTCATTTGTGTATAGCACTGACCTCTGACCTTTGGTGTAGAGCTTTGGTGCAGTTATGACCCTAGTGCATAATGAGATTCAGGTGCCAGTGTATTAAGTTTGATATTATCCAGTTATGCCTGGTCTGTTGTGTTCAGTTCCTTTTTGCTGCAGCTCTTCTGGTACAACTGTGATTCTGTGGTTCTCCTGTGTCCAGGAAGCACTGAGGAGCACAGACGCTCTCCCTTACACTCACCAGGCGAGTGAGGATGGATTGTGTGCAGGGAGAGTCACAAAAGTTCTCAGTCCTGATGTGGACTTGGAGACAGGGGCTCTGGGGAGTTACCGGGCAGGCCTGTCTTGGGTGTCTCAGGCCGATTGCTAGCTCAGCAGTCTTGGGGGAAGGGGCTCTAGGTATTGCAGTGCTCACTGGGAGAAGCCAAAGCCCTCCCACATACTCACTGAACCAGGGTACCAAGAGAATCAGGAAAATTCCCACTCGCTCGCGGGCGGGTGGGCACGGGGGGGTGGTCTTGGGGCATGTGCTCCGGGGAGTTGCTGGGCAAGTCGGTCTGGATGTCTCAGGCCGGTCGCATGCTCAGTGGGCTTGGGGGCAGGGGCTCCGGATATTGAAGTGCGCACGGGGAGAAACCAAAGGCTCTCCCACAGACTCACTGAATCTGGGTGCTGAGAGAGTCTGGATAATTCCCACTGGCTCAGCCAACTTGGTGGCAGGGGCTCTGGGGAGTTGCTGGGCAAGTCGGTCTGGATGTCTCAGCTGGTCATTTGCTGGGCGGTCTTGGGGGCGGGGGCTCAGGATCTGAAATTGTTTTAGTTCCACGGTTTTAGTTCATAGTCAAAAAACCACATAAAAGATCATTGGTTTCTATTATTATAACTCAGCAGTGAATGGCAGTCTTTCCCTAAGAGGAACAGCAAGCTGGATTACCAAAGCATCTTTGAAGTATGTATTTAGGTAACTGTGCACTATTAAGGCATTCAGAAAAAGGTGAGCATTCCTGAAATAGATAGCAGCTGCTGAAAGTGACAGAATGTCTCCTCTGCTTAAGATTTTTTACTGGTTGACAGAAGCTTCACCAGGTATAGTAGCCAGTATTAAAATATTCTGTAAACACTGAAGAAACATGGCGTAATATAACTATTGAGCATTTTGCTCACCACAACGACGCCAGTCACACAAATTGTGGTGAAAGAACCTGTCTCTACACCAGCCAGGTATGGTAATTATTGGCTTAAATATCAAGTTGGGTGTAAACAGTACTGCTCATGAGTAAAAGAACAGGCTTGTTCTCTGATGTATGTGTAAAAGAAGAGAGACAGTTCTGAAGGTGATGCATTCTAAGGGAGAGGTCAAAAGTAATGCAAAACTTGGAAGAGTACCTCTTCTAGAGAGTTTTGCAGTAAGAATGTTGGTTTGTAAGATGATAGAGTAGCTGTCTACTCTATATGTATATGATGACATACACCAGTGAACACTTAGAAGCTTTCTTGGTTTTTCTAGGGAGAGTTGTTTTGATTTTTTTGTGATACTAGGACTTGAGCCCAGAGACATTGTACCATTTTGCTATATTTCCATCCCTTTTTAAAAATATTTTGTTTTGAAACAGTGTGTGATTGTGTTGTAAAGCTGGTACTGGAACTCTTAGCACTCCTGTCTCAGCCTTTCTGAATGCTGGAATTATAGTTTTGAACCACCAGAGACAGATAATTTCTTCTATAATAAATATGTGAGGCAGTGATGAAGAAATATGTCATCATTGGGAAAGTTACTGTGGTGATCTGACTTCCTTATTATCAGTGATTTTATTCCATAGCCTCTGATACGAAGAAACCAATGGTGACACATTGTGTTTTTCCTAGAGTACTTTGTTTGGTGTAGGTTCTTATGAGGTCAGAGGCATACCCACCTCTCTTCAGTGGCAAGTATTATCTGACACAGATTCTTTTTAATGATGCTATGAGTACTCTTTGACAACTTTTTGCCCCCAGTACTGGGGATTGAACCCAAAGGTACTCTGCCTTTCTTTTTTTTCTTTTTCTTTTGTCTTTTTGAGACAAGGTCTTACTCTGCAGTTC
Organism: Ctenomys sociabilis; assembly: GCA_004027165.1. Taxonomy (NCBI): domain Eukaryota; kingdom Metazoa; phylum Chordata; class Mammalia; order Rodentia; family Ctenomyidae; genus Ctenomys; species Ctenomys sociabilis. The sequence goes on along the minus strand of PVKA01017439.1, from coordinate 30,788 downwards.
AGGCTGGCCTTACACTTACTTTGTAGCTCAGGCTGGTCTCGAACTCACAACAATCCTCCTGCCTCAGCCTCCCGAGTGCTGGTATTACGGGCCTGTGCCACCACGCCCGGCAGTACTCTGCCTTTCATGGTTATCCCAAACCCTTTTTTATTTGTAGTTTGAGACATCATCATGCTAAATTGCCTAGCCTGAGTTTGTTGCTTGCCTGCCTTGACTTCTTCATTAGCTGGGATTATCAGCATGTAATCTTTGACTTCTTTTACCTTAAGAATACTCATTAATCTGATATAATTTGTGGTGCATTTTTAATTGGTATTAGTCACAGTAACAATTCAGTAAATTGTAAATTTTTTTTTATGCCCAGAAATAGTGTCTAGGGTAGAATCCAAGGCTCTCAATGGTTAAGAATAGTGCATAAAAGTATACCTTTTGCTGGTTTTTTCTTTTTTTTGTTTGTTTGTTTGTTTGTTTGGTTTGGTTTTTGTGAGACAGATTTTTCCTATGTAGTGCAGATTGGCCTTGAACTCACAGTGATCCTCCTGCATCAGCCTCCCAAGTGCTGCAATTACAAATATGTTGCAATTATGCCTAGCTAGGATGTCCTTTTCAGAAAGAAAAAAAAAAAAAAAAAAAAAAAAAAAAAAAACTCACATGTACAAGTTTTTTCTTGTTGCTGCAAATAGTTTGTGTACAGAAATAGCCCAGCCATTTTAAATAGTCATGGTTAATTAATTTTAAGTAACAAATATATTTATACTTTAGGAAAAAGGAGGTGCTTCATGTTAAATTATGTTGTCCAAGTTCTGTCCCCCATCTGTGCCTCTGTTTTTTCCAGCCCTGAACTCCTCATTAGCTACCTTTTTTTCAGGGAGAGGATGAATTTCTAGTGGCCCCAGTCTTACGCCTTTCATCATTTATAAGCATAAAGAAAGAAAAATTATTTATTTGCTATACCTACAAATGTCATGAAGAGTGACAGAACTCTTTTAGGACCAACCATATGTCCTCTTCATCTAACCTCTTAGTAATAAGCTCTCATAGCCACAGTGTGACCCTGGGTTCCTTAAGGAAGGAATTGTGGACAAATACTATACATTCACCTCAACTCTCTTCTCTTGGTAATTTTCTTTTAGTTAGTCACCATTTTAATTTCTGTTTCTGTTACGCCAGCTTGGATTGGGTAACTGTTTCCTTTAAACCTCTACCACTCTTGTACCATTGGACCAAGCTTTGTGTCCAGTGTATTGCAAATATGCAATTCATATTGTTGTAATATTTTATTACTTTAAACTTCACTGAAAATATGCAGAAACAATGAGTCTTGTATGTATAGTGACATGGAAGTATATTATTTAAGGATTTTTATATCTTTTGTATACTTAATAGTTCTTTATTTCCTTAGTATGGATTTTATGTAAAAATCATAAAAGGCCAATGTGTAATTTGTTCCTTTTTTTTTTGTCCTTTTCTTAAAAGTTGTAGGCAACATTATCTGCCTTCATTCCTTTATTTAGTGAGTATTGTTCAAGCAGTGGTGCTGCACTTCTGTCTCCCCATCGTCAGCACCTTGTCAAAGAACCCACAACATGCTATCGCTAGTTCACCTGAACATTGCTGCACCTGACAGTATGCACTTTTAGTGTTTAACTGCCTCACCGTCATGTCAGTTCTGAGTGCTGTAACAAAAGATACTAAGACTGGAGGCTTAAGCAAGATGGGAATTTCTAGATAAAGGTGCTGCTGGCCAACTCAGTGTCTGGCAAGCAGTTACTTCCTGATATGCAAGTGACCATATCCTTGCTGTGTCCTGATAGGACTGGAAGCAGAGAGGAAGAGGAAGCCAGCTGTCTCCTGTCTCTGAGAAGGATCATACCCTCATTGCGAAGGCTCCACTGTCATTACCCAAACACCTCCCAGAGACTTTGTCTCTTAATTCCTTCCTTTTGGTTTTAAAGAAATGCAACCTATGAATTTTGAAGTGTAGAATAAGAACTCCATACATGTGCAAATAACATGGGCTTTCTGACTGTTGTACTCTGGAGATTTTTCTACCTCTATGCTTACTGTTGTCTGTCTGTGTCTTTCTCTACGTCTCTGTGTGTTTGTCTCTCTCATTTGTGTTTTGACCAAATGTGTCCTGATGTACAATTGTGTTCATTTTTATTTTCATCATTGCACTTCTCCACAAGACAACTACTGAAAGCTCCCTCAGCTCACTCTGTTGTCATTTATATGTGAACAACTTAAGAGTTCTTTACAGTCTCAATTAAAAGTGTCTTCCTGTTGTCCCAGACATTTTCCTGTGATAGCCTGATAGACATCTTATATGAAAGATGTAAAAACTGGACTTCTTATCTCTCCCCAGACCTACTCGCTCTTCTGTTACTCAGTATTCTCTATCCCAGTGATGAACCACTGTATGGCTGGCAGAAATGAATGCTCTGACTCCTCTGTTTTCTTCTTCCATATCCAACTAGGTCCTTTTGATTTCCATTTCTTAGTGTCTTTGGGATCTGTTAACATTCTTTTTCCTTACTGCCACTTTTTGGTTTCAGCTGCTTTGTCTCTTTTTTCTGTTATAGCAATATCTTTTAAAATTTTGGTAGTGTGTGTTATGGGTGGTATATAGGTATCCCCCCAAAGCGTCATGCAGTAATGGGGTAGTTTCTAGAGTCTGTGATTATTGTGGGTACAGGTGCTGCACCTGGCCTGGGGCAGGTAATTGGCATTACAATATATGGAGGGGAGAAAGGCTAGCTAGCTAGCTAGCTGCCTGAGCTGCTACCACTCCCTTTGCTCTCCGCTCTTTGCCATGTGCTGCTCTGCCTTGCAGCCAGCTGAGTATGGACTAAAACCTCCAGTAGCTGAGCTAATAAATCTTTACTTTCCTAATTTTGAGTATCGGATATTTGTCCCAGCAACAATAACAAAAATAACTGGGACAGTGTATTTTCAGTAACTAATGATTATGTTCATTGTAGGGAGCTCATACATGTACTTGACACATCTTAATTCTATTTATTTATTTACTTACTTACTTATTTATTTATTTATTTATTTATTTAGACAAGGTCGCCTTGTGTTGTTCAGGCAGGTGTCAAATTCAGGTGATCCTCCTGCCTCAGCTTTACAAGTTCCAGGATTATATGCATGTAACACTGTCCATTCTTAATTCTTTTTTATGCTCTCCTCTCTCCCTTTTTCCTTTTTCTTTGCCCTATTTCTCCCTCCCTCTACCTCTTGGTCTCCTCTTTTACACAAGATTTATCTTCCTTCATTTTTTTTTTTTGTACAGGGTCTCACTATGCAGCCCACCTTCATAGTGATCCTCCTGCTTTCTGCCTCCCTAGTGCTGGGATTACAGGCGCGCGCCACCAAACCCAGACTCCATCACTGGCTCAGTGCACCCAAAGGCGGGGCCAGTGTGGCATGCGGAACCAAGGATCGAACCCTGGCTGCTGCGCTTACCTAAGCAAGCGCTTAGTCTGCTGAGCTATACCACTGGCCCTTTTTGTTTTGTTTTGTTTTTTAGCTGGAATTAAATTTACAGTCTTGAATTTACCAGGCAGGCACTAAGCTGCTAAGCTGCATCCTCAGTCCTTCCCTGTTTTATATTACCTTTTATTTTTCCTCTTTATTTGTATTTTGAGTTTCTCATAAATACATATTTTCCTTATCCATTCATCTATGTAGACTGTTTCCAAGATTTAGCTACTAGGATTTCCAGTGCTATAAACATGGATATGTATGTATCACTATAATACGTCTTTAACTCTTTGGGAAGATATCTGGAAGGGAAATAGCTGGGTTAAAAAGCTAGTTTTAGCTTTTTGAGGAATCTCCAAGCTGATTTCCATGATAGTAGAACCAGTTTACATTCCCACCAACCATGTAGAGGAATTTCCTTTTCTTTACTTCCTTGCCAGCATTTATTATCAATATTATATTTTGTTTCTTGATAATGGCCATTCTTTGTGCAGAAAGATGGACTCTCGGTGTTATTTTAATTTGTGTTTCCTTTTTGGCCACAGAAGTTGAACATATTTTCATGTATGTTTTTGGCTATTTGTATTTCTGAGAAGGGTTTATGTATATTTACTTCAGTTACAAATTTTCTGATTGGATCTTTTATTTTGGGATTCTTAATTTTTTTTCTTTTTTTTTTTTTTTAGTTTTTCATGTATTCTAGATATTAATCCTCTGTCCAAGTGTAGCTTGCAAAAATTCATATGCATTCTGTAGGTTGTCCCTTTACTCTGTTGTGTGTGTGTGTGTGTGTGTATACAGAAGCTTTTTAATCTAATATGATCCCATTTATTGATTCTTGGTGTCATATCTTGTGCAATTGGGGTTACTGCATAGAAAGTTTATGCTCATGCAGATATCTTCAATTTGATCAATGATGTGGTATTTAAATTATATCTCAAAATATTTAACAGAAAAATTCAAGTGCTATTTTGACTTAATCCTATCAGACCCATTACTTATTGTTTCTATGTTTGAATATACGATTTATTATTTATCATATCTACTAAAGCACAGGATCTTGTGAATATTGTAGGTAGATAGGTATTAGTGTAGCCATGAATGTAGTTCCTACAGCTTAGACAGAAAATGAATGGCATGACATAAAATACATATAGAAAACTGCAGAATCAGAAGTAACATCTGTTGAGTTAAATGCCTATAAAACCATAAGTATGCTAACTAGGTAATGTGTAATGTGAATACAGTGTTGGATATTTGGTATAATATCAGAATGGCCTCTATAGCAGTGATGCCTGAAGTGTACAAAGAAAAAAGCTACTGCCATATACTAAACTAAAGTCAAAATGGGTTGAAGATCTAAACATTAAAACAGAAACACTAAATCTCCTGGAAGAGAAAGTATGTGGAAATCTTGAAGACATATGAGTAGGCAGATAATTCATGAACAAAAACCAAACAGCATGGGAAATACTATCAAGAATCAACAACTGGGATCTCACCTTATTGAGAAGTTTCTGCATGTCAAAAAAAATCTTAAATCACTCAGACAAAGGTCTTTTATCTATAATATATAAAGAACTAAAAAAAAAAAAAAATACCCCCCCCCCCAATTTAAAGACAATCCAGAAATGGGCATCTTAAAAAAAATCCTTCTTAACTTTTTGGGGATCTGCTGGTTAGCTCAGTTGTTTAAGCACCTGCTAATGTAAATGTAGTTAGGCACAGGATAACGCGGTTTGATCCCCACCTCCATCTGCCTTAGCAAACCTGCCCTTAAGGCAGCCTGAGCCAGCCAAAAATAAATCCTTCTCAGAATTGGGCATCCAAGTTGAATATGTGCTTCTCAGAAGAAGAAATACAAGTGGCAAATAGATACATGAAAAAATGTTCTGCAGCACTGGTCATTCAAGAAATGCAAATTAAAATAACATTGAGATATCCTCTTACCCCAGAAAGAATGCCTGTTATAAAGAAATCAACTAATAACAAATGCTTGAGAGGCTGTGGGGGGGATAGGGAACCATTCTCCACTGTTGGTGGGAATGTAGACTGGTACAGTCACTATGGAAATCAGGGTGGAGATTCCTCAAAATACTAGGACTGGAAATCCCATTAAACCCAGCTATTCCCCTTCTGGGTATTTTCCCAGAAGAACTGAAAACATCATACCATAGTGATATATGTGTACCCATGTTTATAACAGCACAGTTTATCATAGCCAAATCTTGGAAACAAACAAGGAATGGGTAAAAAAGATGTTGTATTTTTATACAATGGAGTATTACTCAGCTATAAGGAAAGACAAACTCGAAGCCTTTATATGTAAGTGGATGCAACTAGTGGCTATACTTATAAGTGAAAAATTCAAGCCCACATGTAAATATCATATTATCTCCCTAATATAAGAACCTGAAAGAAGAAATAAAACCTAAAAAGTATAATAGGTATAGTAAAACAGAGAGAAATTGAACTTAAGGATTAAACAACAAAGATGAGAGAAACGAGAAAAGTTAGGAAATGAGAAAGGGGGAAAATATGCAAGTATGTATACAGGATGACTGAGATGATTATACTAATTTCCATCAGTTGTTTTGAAAATAACAATTAATGGATAGAATTTTCACCTTGACTAACTATATGCTGATATCTACGATCTAAGCAATGACATTGAGGCCAGCAATGTATAATAGAAAAACCATGCTTGAATCCTTGTCTTCTTGGTCTTCTAAATGGGTACTGTTTCCAATGTCTTATCAATTTTTATTGGGGCCAGGGAAATAGCTCAGTAGAATAAGGGGCCTAAGTTCAATCCCTAGTTCCACCAACAAAAAAAAAAAAAGGAAATTTTTATTATACTCTCATATAAAATAAGTTTTTAAAAAAGTTTTAGGAAAAAGCCAAATTAAGGTTTCTTGAAAGCACATGGTAATACTCAATTATTTATCTAATCTTGCATAATTATATCTTGCATTAATCTGAGCAACAGATTTGATGATAAAAATAGATAATAAACTATTGTTAATGAGCTATTCTTTCTTGATAATTTGTAGCATAAGTGTTGTATGTTACCCTGTTTCTGTCTTTGTTTCTGGTATTTGTTTTTGCTTTTCAAAATAAAATTAAATTAAATTTAAAAAAAAAGAATAATGACTGTTTTGGTAACTGTGGTACATTTAATTCCTGGATGTAAATAATGTTCATGCAGCTGCACTTTATAATTTAGGGGAAACTAAATACCTCATGCTGCTGCAATAGGTATGTGTCCCAATATTTGGCTATCTTCATGGGCTGTGTATACCACTCTGCTTTCCAGACTTGTGTTTGTAAATAATTTATTTACATATTTACAGGTTATTGTCTGATTTCAGTTACAGATGAATGAATGAACAAATTGAAGGTGTCAAAATAATTCAAACAAATTCATCTGTGTGGGGGGGTCATAAAATGAAAAGCTTGATAGATATGCTGAAGGGTAAATATCAGTGTACATGTTGAGAAAATTATTTATGTACTAATAATCTAATTACTTGTTTATTTGAATTGCTTATTGAACTTGCTGATCTTTATTAGCATTAAAATATAAATGATAGTAAGCATATAAATTAAGATGCTCTTTAATTTCTGAGTAACTAAACTTTCCTTCTATTTTGGTTGGGAAAAAGTAATATGACTTCACAGAAACTTTAAATTATGAGTTTAAGTGGTTTCTACAAATCCAATCTTTAGCTTGAATAGACCTTTGGAGGCCATCTTGTATAATAATTTTTCTTTTTGGAATTTTAGCTATACATAGAAAGGACTTATGTTTTTTCTCTAAAGGAAAATTTAACTGTGTTAATAAAAGATACAAAGTAAAATGTAAAGACTTAAAATAATTTAAGGTTTTATAATCATGTACTGAAATATTACACTCTAATTATTATTCCCTAGGTTTTACCAATTCTTGAGATTTTATATCATGTTGAAGAAAGAAATTCACACCATGTGTATATGGCCCTCATAATACTGCTGATCCTTACAGAAGATGATGGCTTTAATAGATCCATTCACGAAGTGGTAATTTACCATTACCTTGATTAAACTCTCCATAAGATCTGTTGTGGCCCTCTCTCATGTCAGTTTTTTGTTTGTCTGCCATGGGAATGTTCCAACCCAATACAGTCCTTGCTTATTGAGTTCTGGAGGTGTGTTCCAGAGCACTACCTTTATACAGCCATGGCAGGACACACATGTCTCCTCTTGAAAGTTGCACTCACTGCATTCTTATCCTCTTTTCTCCAACATCCACTTAAAGGTTTACTTCTTTCTGTTGAGAAGGCTCTATTTTTAAAGACACACTTACCAGCTGATCGTGGTGATGCGTGCATGCCTGTAATACCAGCATTCTAGAATGCTAAGGCAGAAGGATTGGTGTTTGAACCCACCCTAGCCACTTAGCAAGACCCTGTCTCAAAATAAAAAATGGCGTTGGAAATGTATCTTAGTGTGAAGGTCCTATGTCTCAGTACAATATATGTATATATACAAAAAGAGGGACCTGTTTTTACTTTTTTTAAATCTTCAGAATACTTTATTACAAAGTATAATACAAGGCTGATAGACAGTTTTCCAGTATCCTGTAATAACACTGCCAGTGAATCATTGCAAGTACCTGGCATTGCCCATAAAGCTTTTCTTATTTTCACTTTCAACTTTCTAAGCTCTATTTGATTTTTTTTGTCATTTTTTTATCCTATTTGCCATAGCTTGTGGAGATAAGATATATGAAAATAAGATATATATATATATTTTCATGTTTTTTTAAAAAATGTTATTTGGTACAGGGTCTCACTACACAGCTTGGACTAGTAGTGGTCCTCCTGTTTTCAGCCTCCCCAGCACTAGGATTACAGGGCATGCGCCCTGGTCACACCTGGACCAGGTCGCCTGCTCAGTGTGCCCAGGGGCCATGCCAGACTGGGGATTGAACCCCGGCTCCTGTACTTGCCTGAGCAGACACTTAGCTGAGCTATCTAGCCAGCCCTTCTTTTCATGCTTATTAATGATACCTCACACACACACACACACACACACACATATATATTATATTTAATGTAACATACACACACACACACACACACACACACACATATACACATACACATATTTGTACCAGGAGTCAAAGTCAGGATCCTGCACTTGGCAGGTAGGTACTTGTGCCACCAAGCTATATCCTGACCCTATACCCTTTTTCTATTCAATCTGTCTGTCTTTCTTTGTCTCTGTATGTATCTGTCTGTCTGTCTCTTTCTTTGGTACAGGGTCACACTAGGACTTGTAGTGATCCTAATGTCTCGGCCTCCCCAGTGCTGGGATCACAGGTGTGCACCACTATGCCTGGTTTTGAGACTGGCACAGCACACCCAGGGTTCCAGGACCAGAGGCGTGCTGTACCAGGGATCATAACCTGGGTCCTTGCTCTTGTCAGCCAGGTGTTTAGTCCATTGACACCCCCTTTTCTATTTAAGAAGGGAAGAAAAATAAATACCTTAACATCGTTTGCTTAACAGGACTGAAAAAATCTCACAATTGATTTTTTCAATAAAGTGCTTACTACATTTAGAACAAAGTCATAGCTTATCAAAAATTATAGATGTAATTTCTTTTTCCTTAATTCAATCATTTTACATAGACTTTTCCTCCTTGTTACAGATATTAAAAAATATTACTTGGTATTCAGAACGGGTTTTAACTGAAATTTCCCTGGGGAGTCTCCTCATTCTGGTTGTAATAAGAACCATTCAATACAACATGACAAGGACAAGAGTAAGTATTCAATAGCGGCTTTGCTATCTTTATGCAGACAATACAACTAAAACTATCCTTTAAAGAAAACCCAGTTTTTAGGGTGCTGCTGTCCTCATGAGAAATGATGGGAAAATACAGACCAACATACAGTCACTGTATGTGGTATAGCATCCTGTTCTTGATAATGGATGTTCAGAGACATATGCGTGATATAGAAAATAAGCAGTATGACATATTTAGATCCCACTTATCACGTATCTTTGCTGAATTGATGGTACACTGATTTACCTTGTAAAAGCAGCAATAGGACCTACAAGATAGCTCAGCAGTCTAAAGCGCCTGCTTAGGCAAGTTTAGGCAGGTTTACCCTGGCACCACCTGCTGTGCCAGTCCTGCCCTCAGGGCAGGCTGAACCAGCCAAAAAACCCCACAGCAACAATGAAATATAATCAGTAGTGAGTACAAGAAGACACATTTTCATATGTGAAAGAAAGGTAGGAGAGTGCTTTAAACAGTAAAACAAAGGTGGGGCAGGAGGCATGTTTCAATGCTAGAGTACCTGCCTAGTGCTCACAATACCCTGACTTTCACTCCTAGCACTGAAGGAAAACAAAAAGCATACAAAAAATTCTTTATTTGATTCTAGTTGTATCTCCTGAGAGCAGTTTCAGTTCTGGTAGTATGGAAATTAACGAACTTCATAGCTAAATGGTCACGTTTACTTCAGTATGGGACTCATGTAAATACATGTCCATATTTTTAAAAATCTGATATCTCAGGAGATAAATGTTTGTTACTGTGACAAGGTCTCATTATATAGTTCAAGCTGGCCTCAGACTCACTGTGTAGCACAAGCTGGCCTTGAATTCACAACAATCCTTCTGCCTCCATGTTCTACATGATTATAGGTATGTGCCACTAAGCCAGCCTAAATATGTTTTAGGATGGGAAATTTTTGTATTTTATAAAATGTAATTATTGTGTGCATGCTATGTATGTAACCAGTAGGTTTAAAGTAACACACTATAATTAAATATTAATATTCTGCAGCAAACTTGTATTCACCGTGGTGAGAATGATGAAGATCATCAAGAGCATTGTAGAGAGCTGGCCAGATACCTCAGTGGACTAAGGCACCTGCTTAAACAGATGCAGGGATGGGAGTTCAATCCCTGGCATGCCATGCCAGCCCCTCCACTGAGGCATGCTGAGATGGCAAATGAAGCTGGGCGTTCTGGCACCCACCTGTAATCCCAGCACTTGAGAGGCTGAAAACAGGAGGACTGCTGTGAGTCCTATCTGTGTAGTGAGACCCTGTAAACCCTGCACTAAAAACATTTTTAAAAAAAGAGCATTGTGATGGTTTGTGTCATTCATTGCTTCAAATGAGTTATGAAAAGACTTTAATGCTGTGTGCTTTAAAGATTTGGGAACTAGAAAAAAGACATTGGGGACTCAAAAGTATAAAATCAGTCAAGTTTACATTTTCATCTAGTTTACCTTGCTTGAAATATAGAGAAGACTTGATGTGTGTTTCAAACTTGGTGTTTTCTAACAGGACAAGTACCTACACACAAATTGTTTGGCAGCTTTAGCAAATATGTCGGCACAGTTTCGTTCTCTCCATCAGTATGCTGCCCAGAGGATTATCAGGTAAATATGAGCTTACAGAAATACTGGTGTTTGCCTTCTAGCTGAGCTTTTGAGAAAGATTCCATGTCAGTCCTTTTTAATGATTTATGGAAAAATGCCAAATGTTTCTACTTAAGTTTTTTTTTTTTATTTCTTTCCTGTTAGGTTGAAAATACATTTTTTCTATTATCTAAACCAGTTTTTAATCTAAGTTAATGATTTGTATTTATTTATGCTGGTACTGGGGTGTGAGCCCAGAGCCCTCACACTGAGCTCCATTCTTACTCCCTTCCCTTTTTCTGAGACAGGATCTTGGTGAGTCTATACATTGCTCAGGCTGGGCTTAAACTCGTAATCCTCCTGCTTCAGCCTCCCAGAGTGCTGGGGTTTTAGTGCCACCACACTTCACTTAATTTAATTGTTTTTGTTTTTTTTTTTTTTTTTTTTTTTTTTTAATCTAGTTCTAGGTCTTGTATGTTTTTTAAAAGAGAAACAGTTTTTTTCTGCTTTTCTTAGTAATGAAAACTAAACCTTAAAACATTTGGTATTGTCTAGAGCATCACACTTTTATAAAGAGTTGTATTTGTTTTAGAAAATTCCTTTCTTTCTTTCTTTCTTTCTTTCTTTCTTTCTTTCTTTCTTTCTTTCTTTCTTTCTTTCCTTCCTTCCTTCCTTCCTTCCTTCCTTCCTTCCTTCTCTTTCTCTTTCTTTCTTTCTTTTTCTTTCTCTCTCTCTCTCTCTCTCTCTCTCTCTCTCTCTCTCTCTCTCTCTCTCTTTCTCTCTTCCCTTCTCTTTCTCTCTTTCTTTCTTTCTCTCTCTTTCTTTCTTTCTGTCTATCTGTCTTTCTTTTCTCTCATGGCACTGTAGTTTGAACCCATGGCCTTTGCATGGTTCGAAAGTGCTCTACCACTGAGCTACTACCCCAGCCCTGGCAATTTTTTTCAAAGCAGTTCACTTTCATATTAACTTTCAATTGTCACCATAGGAAATTACCACAAATTACATTTGAAGTCCAACACAGGTCCTACCAGGGTGAAATCAAAGATTAGCAGGGCTGCATTCCCTTCTGTGTACCCCAGCGAAGAATCTGTCTTTTCTTTCTTGATATTAGAGTCAGGCTTATTCCTTGGCTCTTGGTCTTTTCTTTATTTTCCAAGTCAGCAACTGTTTTTCATGTCCAATTATTCTCTTCCTGTGGTTCCCTGTTCCAATTAGAGGACCTTTGTAATTGCCCTGGCCCTATCTGAGTCATCCAGGGTGATTTCTTCATCCCTAGTTCCTTAACAGAATCAAATCTGCAAAGTTCATTTTGCCAAATAAGCTAACATTCACAAAAGGTGTATTAGGAGGTAGACATTCTGGATGTACATTATTCTGTCTGCCACATCTATCAGCATCAGAAACCCCTCCTTATATCTTTTTGTCAATGGCATGATTTTCAAAAGTAAGAAAGCCAATTAACAAATCATGCATGATATCATTTATAGGGCTTTTTTAACATGTGGGTACATTTTTATCTTCTAGTAGGATGTACAACATTGTCTTAGCAGACTGTAAGTTGAACATTAGTGAAGACATGTTTTATTCTTTAACTCTTGTTTTTAGACCAGTGTAGTTATTTTATTATAATTATTATTATTGGCACACATTTTGATCGTGTTCATCATGGGGCCAATTCAGTTTTGATTATTAGAGTTTTTTTTTCTAGTCCTTGGTGCCAATCCCAAACCCATATCACTTTTAAGCTTTGATCTCATGTTCTCCCCAATTGTTACTTGTTTATTGCTCTGAGCTCATTTTTAATAATTAATCAAAATTAATATTTGTTATTTATCTTCATAATTCAGGAGAGGATATTTTGCAGTGACTCACTACCATTCCAGTAGAATTTCTTTATGCATTTTATTGGATTTGCAGGATAACTTGAGAGATTGCCCGGTTGAATAGCATGAATTTATGATTTAAAGTAGCAGTCTCTTCATATTCAGTCTCCTGGGTATTTGCAAGGCTTTTAATTTCCAAAAGTTGATCTTTGACGCTATGTTTTATTTCAGCCTGATAGATATAATTATTTCTGTGCTGCTTTGTGGTCTTTTTCTATGTGTAGATATGAAAGTTTTACAATGGCTTTATGAGGCTTTCAATATAACATTAGATTTTCCACAACTGAAAAGGCCTATTTAGTATGAAAATGCTGGGTAGATTGGTTCAGAATTTAAAATCTGATAAAATGTACTAACATTAAAGAAAAAATTCTAAATGGAAGTGCTGGAAAAACTACAAGTAAGAGCAGTGTGCTCAGTTTTCCGTATTTGATGCCTCAAATAGAAAACAAGGGCTGGCCAAATACCTTGGTGGATTAAAGCACCTTCTAGCAGGCTCAGGGCCAGGTTCAATCCTTGGGCCTCTTGTGCTGGTCCAGGCACATTGAGATGGTGATTGAGACTGGGTGTGGTTGCGCCTGCCTGTAATACCAGCTCTTTTTTTTTTTTTTTTTTTTTTTAATCCCAGTTCTTGTGAGGCTGTAAACAGGCAGATCATTAACAAGTCCCATGTAGTAGTGAGACCCTGAACACCCTGTAGGCCCTTCCCTAAAATGCAAAAAGAAAGAAAGAAAGAAAAAAAGAAAGAAAGAAAGAAAGAAAGAAAGAAAGAAAGAAAGAAAGAAAGAAAACAAGCCAGTAATATTGAGGAAATAAACATAATTTAGTCTGTTATATGAGAATGTTTAGATTAGGTTTATCAATAATGAGTTTGCTTCATTTTTATGAACTGTTATGCAGCATCATCTAAAGAACTATTTTAAGCCATGCAAGGAATATAAAAAACAGTAATAAAGATTATTGGGTTTAAATATCTTACAGTTCAGCAGTAGGGCTAAAACAAAGATCCTATCCTATACAGAAAATACAAAAATCTTATGAACAGCCGAATGTGGTAAATAATATAATAAAATAAAAATTCCTATGATGGGGTTAAGAAATTGGTTGTGGGATGGTCAGAAAACAGCACATCGAGAAGTTAGGCAAGGTGACTAGAGACTGGCCAGATGGGAAAAAAACACCAGCCACAGCCACCAAAATGAAACAAGCAAGGTTGTAGTGAGCAAGGATGGTTTCTAAGTAGAAAATCACCAGTCCCATTTGGTTGACTTGTGGAACCTGTACAGGATTACAGATTAAAAACCTGCAAGAACTAGGGTCTTATTCTGGAGGAATTTAAGAGTTAGATTCAAAATTTAGTATAAATGGAAGCTCATGATGCTGTGGTTCGATCCCCGGTTCCTCAAGCCTTACCTGACCTGAAGGCATCCTGAGCCAGCCAAAAAAAAACAAAACAAAACAAACAAAACTCCATCTCAGAACTTAGTATAATGGAAGGACAAGAGAGAAAGAAAGGTCTGAGTTTAATAACAAGAAAGAGGAAAAAGTAAGTGGACAAGCTGTAAATGGATTTTAGAGAAATTTGAAGGGGCTGGGGAGATGGCTCAGTAGAATAAGCGTTTCTCTGGCAAGTGCAAGGGCCTGAGTTCAATCCTTTTAGTCATCCATGTCATCACATATTGGTGTTTCTGTTTGTCACACTGGGAGAACCCAGTTCTGACAAGTTTCCAAGTGTTGCCAATGCTTCTTGTCTAAGGACTTCATTTGAGTGACCAGTGTGGGCCAGACCATCCATCTCATCAAGGAGAAAGCTTATTAGAAATGCTGAGTGTAGGCCACTTTAAACTATCATAGAACCAGCACTCCAAACACTAAGGGGTTTTCTGAAGTGGATGGAGTCCTGAGATCCAGGTTAGCCATGCTCTTGTTAATCATGTCACTTGCTGCTCCCTACCCCTTCGTCTGGCTACCTTTTAGTACAGTAGTGAAGTCTTTTAAATAAAATGTATTGTATTTTCACCAACTATTTGAGATAGGCATGGGTATGTTCAGCTATTATGATATATGATGTATTGAAATTATCTTGGGAAGTAAACATGAAAGGAAATTAAGAAATTGTATCATTTGGCCTAGAACATTGTTTTTGCATCTAATTCCTGATATTAAATTTATTTTAATTCAGTAAATACTTACCTGGCTTTTACTGTATGCCTACCAAGGCCGAAGTTTTATTTATTATTTTTTGCCTTTTCATTTCAGGCTAACACCATTTGTTATACATATCTAGAAATTGTTTCAGTGATTTTATTTTTTAAACTAAATGAGTTCCCATCTCGTCTGTTGTTATTGTAGTCAGGAAGTAGGGAATTACCTACTACAAAGAATTGTATTGAATAGTTCAGCTCTGTCTCAAAATCTTAGTAAGTTATTTAAATTCTATTTTCCATCTCTAAAATTAGATACAATATGTAGTTCTGAGAATTGATAATGCCTTATAAAGCCTTTTGCATCTCTTATAGTGTCATAAATTTTTTCAAATAATTTTTAACTAAATATAGATTTGGATCATATCCATACAAAAGAATTTCTTGGTTTCCTTTAATATTCCTAGTTTCTGATTCCCTGACCAAGCAATAATGAAATTGTCTGTATTTCCCAAAAGGTGGAAAATGAAGGCCTCACTGAGTATACATAGAGGTTTTTGATAGTAATGTGTTTCCTTTAGATCAGTAGATGTGAGCAGTGGCCCTTTAGTATAAAAACTTCTTTTAAATGCGTATGATTTTATTTTTAAGGGCATAATTAACTTGTTCCTGTCCAGTGCCTTGGCAGCAAACAGGTTCCAGTTTCTCTGTTGATATAGTCTTCGCTGATTTTTGTTTCATCTTGGCAGAACATGAACCAAAAAGAGGAGGAATGTTTGCCTTCAAAAGGTGGCTTCCTGTGCTTCCTACTTGAAAGGCAGCTAAATGTTTTTCGGGAAATCTGTAATGGCTTGCTTTTTCAATTTACACTTTTCTCAGGCAGTTACACTGAGAGCATTTAGACAGTTTGAAGTTGAAAACTTTTATGTTCCTACTTGAGGATTTCTAGCTGTTCAGTGAATTACTAGTATCAAGCAACAATGTCTTGACCAACTTGATGAGACATGTATAGAATTTCCTAAGTTGTTTCTTTTCTTTCTTTTCTTTTCTTTTTTTTTTTTTTTTTTTTGGTGGAACTAGGGATTGAACTCAGGACCTGCACTTGCCAGGGAAATGCTTATTCCACTGAGCCATCTCCCTGGCCCTAAGTTGTTTAATTTCAATCTAGATTTCTGGCATACCCAAAATTTCAGTTTTTAAAGAAGTATACCATTTATCTGAATTTTGATTTCTTGTAAGGAGAGAACATTGTGGACAAAATTGTCATATGGGAAGTTAAAAACATTTGCATAGGGGTTTATAGAATGTCACATCATATTGTAGAGGTGAATGTGTGAAAGGGTGTTATTTATACTTTATCCTCTTAGCCATGTATTAAGCCTCTATTCCTGTCTACTATTCTGAAAGATCTGACATGTTTACTCTACTTTTAAGTTAGCAAATTAGGCTTTCTCAGTTTTGTTGATCCTGGTAGGAGACTCAGTACTCCTGGACAAAAACAATGAATAATTCATTGCTGTCTTTTTATTATATATTTTGTTATAAATTATTACAACAGTACTAGGAATCAGAATACCATCATTTGCTTGTGTGTCTCCCATGCCCATAGGGCAACCTGACAAAGTACAGATGACATCTGCAAATGTAATGGGTTGCTTTACAAGTGAAGAACCCTATCCATAGGAAACCATAATCTTTTAGAGTAACTTCAAGCAAATCTGTTTAACCCGTACTTTGGAGGGAGACAACTTTAAATATGCTTGATAGCAAATTGCACTCTGCTATAGAGGGAGACATAATCTTTATCTTCCAAGTCTATAATGAGCCATGAAAAGATAGTACAGAAAACAAAACTGTGTACATGTCTGCCTTTAAGATATATAGACACAGGAAAGACTGAAGGTGTGGAATGACTTAATTAGCTTCTGCTTTGCTCATGTGTCATAATGAACCTCCAGTTGCTGTACTGACAGCCCTAACACAGCCCTAAGCCTTGGTCTGAATGGCTTTGAAAGATTTAGAATATTTTTGCTAAAATATTATAACAACATTAGATTTGGTAAAATTTTGTAGAATTATAAAATTATAGGTTTAGAAGTACCTTTAAACATTACCAGTGAACAAACCTTTCTTCTCATTGAATGAAGAGAAAGTAGCTGTCTATCTATCCTAATATACATATGTGTATTTTTTTCTCTACAAAACAGTCCTTTATTTTTATACCCCTTTTTTGTTTTGTTTTGTCAGAGATGGGTGTTCCATTGCTCTTAGTTCAATGAGAAGAAAGGTTTGTCCTAATATTGTTTAGACAAGATACCATGTTTATATCTTGTCCTCTGAATAACTGAAGACAGCAATATGCAATGCATTAATTATTGTAACTGTCCTACTAAGCTGTTTTGAAACTGTTTCACTGCTATTTTTTTCTCATTAAAGTGAATAAAAATAAAAAAATACATTGGTGTCAAAAAATAATAATAAAATTATCAATGAAAATTTCTACATTTTACATATGGCAGTATTGAAATTGAGAGTTAATTATATGACTAGGGCAAGCAAATGAATGCTTCCATATGAAGCAGAACTAGAGATGAAGTTGTCCAGCTCCTGGCCTGATAATAGTTCCAGAACAAGTGAAAACAAGAGGCTTTGTTGAGTATGTTATCTTTTTACATAAAGGTGATATCTAATATTTTATACAATGATAAAGCCAGGTAAGAGAAAATAACCTTTTTCTTGATAAATTGCACATATTTTGTGGCCATTGTAAAAAGTATATTTTTCATGACATCATATGTGTTAACAAAAGAAATGGAAGCAAGTAGATGAGATTAGGATGACTGATGGAGTCAGTATAAATGCCTACTAAATCATAGGTACCAGATATGGGACAGACAAAGGAAAAAAGAATGATTCCTTTGAAGATTGGGGCGGGAAGGCAGGGAGATAGCTTGGCAGCCTAGGTGCTTGCCTGGCACAAGGACCCAAGTTTGATCCCCAGTACTGTATGCCACCATGCCCGCCCTGCACCAAGCCAGCCACCAAAATCAGGAGTGGTAGTGCAGCATGGGAGGCTGAGACAGGAGGGTCACTGTGAATCTGAGCTGCATAGCAAGACCCTGTACCAAATAAATAAATAAAATAAAAACAATTTTAAAAGAAGATCTAAGAGGCTAGCCTTGGAAAAAGTAGTTGTAAAAATGTAGCTATGTAGTCCTTATCCTGAATATTAGGAGTTTTCTGAGGACTTAAATATTTTTTATTTGCTTAGTGTTACTCATTCTCCTCATTTACAAAATGTCAGTATCCTCTGATGATCTCAATGTTGGTATAGCAGGAAGAACAACTAATTAGAACAATTATGTCATGCTGAAGTGGTACAATCAGCAGTAACAGTAACATCAAACACAGGTTAGGAAATGACAAACTGAACTCGCCTCTTTTAACAGTATGAACTAGATTTGTGATTATATAACAGTCTAAAATGAACCAGAAAATTGTATGCAGTAAGTAAGCCCTCAATGTGGTGAGAAAATTTTTAAAAAGTTAGAGGGAAAATAGAAAAGAGGAGGAAATTAGAAGCAAGGCTGGAAGCCAAAAGGGTATCATGCAAACTTTGGGAAAATGAAGAAGACAGGAGAGAAAGAGAGAAGGAAGGAATAATAACAAGAACAAAACAGAACAATAAAAAATGTAAACCATGTTCACACTTATATAAAAACAAGAACAATAAAGAAAAAGACAAAACAAGAGAAGAATGGGGAAGAGCAAGAAAATGTTCATTTCAAGGCCCATCTGCTGTCACCAGTAGATGGTCTTGGTAGAGTCCAGATCCAAGTTGGTTAATCCCAAAGAGCCAGATGTAGCTTTCTGGCAGATTAATGGATAAGCCCAGCAAACCTGTACCTTTACTTCCACTGACATTCCAGCTGATTTCTGGCTGTGAGGCTGGAACCAGACTTGTCCAGCCTTCGGTAGTCCATGCACAACCTGACTTGAACTCCCTGATCTCCTGCCAACTGACCCTGTTACTGAAGGCCACTAGATGGAGCTCACAGATGTTCTGAGTTCTGAGCCCCTCTCCAAGGTGGCTACCAGCAAATTGCCCTCTCCTAGGGGTGTCTGAACACAACTAACCAGCCACTGCAGTCTACTGCAGTCACTGCTCCCGCACATTCGAGCTACCTCTCCCACAGTGAGCCCTGCTGGCTCACGGAGAAAGTGCTACTTGCCACCTCCTTCACTGAAGTGTCTTTCCTTGCTGCTTCTCTTTCTCAAGTTGTATTCCAGTTTCTGGGCATCAAATATCAAAGAGGCTGTTTCTGTGCTGCTCACAATTCCACCATCTTCCTGGAAGAGGTGCCTGTTTAATAAACTTTCATGAAATTTTTTGTCCTGTTAATTCAAAAATGTATGTAACTCTGTTATCGCTTACTGTGATGTAGTAATAATCATGCTACAAATTTCCTATTTAGAACCATTCCTTAAAAAATTGCTGAGATTCTAACTATGCCCTTGAAGAAACTACAATAACTGGTAATGTTTTCTTCATGGAATATTTTATAACAGAATGATAATTTCTGTTTCACATGAGTAGGTATTAAGGAATTATTTGTCATATCATTTCCATCTATATGCCCTGTTTCAGACAATGCCAGGCAGACCCGTGAGTCTGTGTCCCGCACTGCCTTCACAGAGCTGTGCATCTGGCAGCTACACATGTGTGTAGTGCTCTGATGGAGGTGATGCAACAGAAGGCAGATTGCCACCTGAGTGTGCAGGTGCCTCATTTGTGACGGGTGCTGCTGTCATACCCTGGAATATGAGCAGCCAGCCTCTGTCTCTCAATTGCTTCCAGCCCTTCCCTATAATTCCTTTAAAAACTTGAGCATAATTTGTGATGTAAAAATAATTCCCTTTCAGTTTCCTGACTAGTTTCATTTTACCTGAAGATGATAAAAATAAATAAAATGTGGATTAAAATAAATTAATACAGAGGTTATCTACCAAACTAACCTTCCACCAATTCTAATTTTTCTTGCTCAGGAAATTTTTTGTTATCATTTTTGTCAGATAATTGAAATTCTGAAATTACCTTAAAATTTAGCTCAATTCTTACTGCATCACAGTTCTTCCCTAGAGTAGGAAAGGCTGGGTGAAAGCAGGTAGCTCAAGTGGGCTCATCTGTGCAGCAAAGCCTCTTGGCATGGAGTATGTGATGTGGGTTTGGGTGGGGGACAGGGAATATAATGACTGACTAGCTCTTGCTAAGTTCATGCAATATTAAATTTACTAGACCCAGTGCATAATCCTTTAGAACTCTTCCAAATAACTGCAAATCTTAAAGTACATCTAAAGAAAGTTACTTTTTTTTTGTAGTACGATTGATGAGGTCCTTAACACTATGCTACGTCCTTGGCTTATTGTTCTTTTTCATTTGTAGACAAAGTCTCACTAAGTTAGCCATTGTGGGGCCCAGCTTGCCATCCTCGTACTTTAGGTTCCTAGACTATACCACCACACCTGGCTTACATAACAAGTCTTTAAGTTCCCTCTATCTTCAAAAAGTGTTTGGCCAACTTTATTTCACTTACAGTTCTACCATTCTTCCCTTCTTTGGATCATTTTGAAATAATTCATTATATCATTTATCAAAATTACATTTATGGGCTGGGGAGATAGCTCAGTAGGGTCCTGAGTTCAATCCCCAGTACTGCAAAAAAAAAAAAAATACATTTATATAAAAAGGTCTGAATTTTCATTAACTTCTATTTATGATTTGAACTCTATGGAAATGGTAGAGAAGAAAGTCAGCATTATTACCATTATTCGAGTAAGTATGTATATTAACCAAAACGTCCTTAATGACTTAGAATCCATTTCATCTCAGGGTTTACTCTGTGCCACTCACAGTGTTAGTCACAGATGTTATGTTATTTAATTTTGACTGTATTCCTCTATGAGGTGTAAACTTGCTGTTTTATATACAAAATACCTGAGACCCAGAGGCTGTGAGATGTATACAGGGTCAAGTATGATGGAGCTGGAATTGGGACTCAGGCTGTCCCTAGCCTAAAAAAATTTGTGGTAGACATGACATTGACAATTATTGAAAAGGGAAGATATCTTCTACCTTATACTCAGATTCTCAATTTTGAGTAAGTGAAATGTCTATTTTCTGGGATCACTTCAATGCAGTGGTTTTCAAAGTAGAATCTACAGGCCATATAGGGTCCATGGAATTGAAGCTCTTTATAATAACACACTATTTGCCACTTACACTGCCCTAACAGTTGCACACAGAAACACAACTGAAGTAAGACTATTGAGATTGTAGCACAAATCAAGTGACATCCCACTATACTAGCACTCAGTATACTCTCTGTGATCACTTGACATGAAAAAGAATTTACCTTCATTTAAAAATATCATTGATGAGGGGCTGGTGAAATAGCTCAGTGGGCTAAAGTACCTGCTTAAAGCAAGCTTAGGCAAAGCGTGGATACTGTGGTTCAATCCCCAGCATGATGTGCTGCGCCAGCCCCAAGAATGGCTCCTCAGGCCGGAGTCCTGACATGGTGGTACATGCCTGTAATCCCAGCTCTGGGGAGGCTGAAAGCAAGAGGATTGCCACAAGTCCAAGCTGCATGATGAAACCCTCTAACAGCCAAATTACATTTGAGAAAATGGTAAAAATCATTAGTTGTAATAAATACTGAGTCTTAAGTGCATCCAATTTGGGGGCTGGGGAGGTAGCTTGGATGTCTAAGTGCCTGCCTGGCAAGTGCAAGGATCCAGGTTCAATTCTTGATATTGCATGCCTTGCAGCTGCTATGCCAGCCCCTGAAAGGACGTATGGTGGTGCACACATGTAATCCCAACTCGGGACGTCAGCTGAGACAGGAAGATCACTATGAGTCCAAGCTGTGTAGTGAGATTTTGTACCAAATAAATAAATAAATACTTTAAAAAGTTTTTTAATGCATGCATTTTTAATATTCCTTTTTTTTCTTTCTTTCATTACCAGGGATCATATTTGGACCTTGCACTTGCCAGGCAGGTGCTTATTCCACTAAACTATATTTCCAGCCCAGAAATACCATTTTTACCTGAAAAATGTTTTGGCAATTTATATTTAGACTTGGCAGACATTTTCTTGAAAATTAATAAAGTGAACAAAAAAATTAGTAAAGTGAGTTTGTCATTTCAAGGAAAACAGCTACCAGTGTTGGTTGCCAGTAATAAAATTGGAGCTTTCAAACAAAAATTAGAATTCTGAAAAACTTGTCCCTGGCATCATGATTTTGTTTCCCAGTAATTTTAAGACTTTTGTGATAAGATAAATTATGTTAATAAATGCAGATTCTTAAAAATAGTATACAGTGAAATATGTCAACATTTGAAACGTGTGGAATGGATTTAGCCATTATTTTTCAAATGACTAAAGAATTATTTTTCATGAATTCTATTTGTTAGCATATAATATGCTCATTATATTTAAATGAGCTAATAAATATTTTAGCTTTTCCTTAAAGTATGTTAGTATGATCTATAGATAAAATTAGATCTAATGCCCTTTCAGGGGATGAGATAGGCAGAATGAATATGAGCATGTCTGTGTTACAAAGTTCACTGTGTATATTTTTAAATATCTACTATTTATGAATTATGTTCTTCCATCATTATTGTCAGTACTTGGCTGTTTGTATTATTCCTGATTCTATTTAATAAATATTCATTGAGAATATGGTTACCAGGGATTGGAAGAGAAGGGGCATATAAAATACATCAGTCATATTTATTCTCTGTAGGAGCTCAAGGTCTCTAAAATGCTGTAAGACGGCAGTGTAAGAGTACTAAATTATTTTTAACTTTACTGCTAATCTTGCCTGGGCATGGCTATGAAATAAATTTATTCTGATTGCCTGTTGCTTCATAACAAACTATTTCAAAACTTTGTGGTTTAAAATAACAGTTTATAATAATATCCCAGAGTGCTGTGAGTTAATTGGTTAGCTGAATGATCCTCATTCAAGTCTCTTGTATGTTTGTAGTTAGAGAACACCTAGATGGAGTCCCTCTTGGGGCTGTCAGCTGGGAGGCCTATTGAGGCACTGACTAGAGCACTTCAGTTTTCTGCATGACCTTCCTATGACGCTTTATTTTCTCCCAGCAGTGCAGTGAGCTTCTTAACGGGGACCATCCCGAAGGAAGCAGAAACTGTACAACCTACCTCAGTTTTCTGAAAACATTACTGTTACCATATTTTATTGGTTCAAAACATCTCATAGGAACAGCTCAGATTTAAAATCAGAAGAAGACCACAGAAGTGCACAAATGCTAGGAGGTGGTGTTCTTTTGTTTACACCTTGCTAATAATACTATTAAATTCAGTATCATAAATTATTAGTGTAGCTGAGAAATGAATTACGACTTTTATTCTTAAAGTCTGAGTTTAAGACAAACATCTAGACTTCTATTCAGAATAGAAAAGTGAATTCATTAAAGTGCTATTACATTTTTCTTTGCTTTGTGTAATGTATTTGAAATTTTCTCTCCTCTGACTTTTTCCCCATGTTCAGTTTCTTTTGTTGAGAAGGTCATGCCCACTGTGCAGGAGAGGTGGCTATTTATAACCAAGGCAGTAAAGGATCAGAGTCATATAGAGTTCCTGGGCTGGAGTGCTCATGTGGCCGTCTTGCCCATTCAGATCTCATCTTTGAGAATCATCATTGGATGCTTTTGCTCTGTCAGTGGCATCTGAAGTTTTGTACAGGAGAGACTGAGGAGCAGTACTAAGTTTGGAGAGAGGGGTTCAAAGATTACTTGAAAATGACATTTATATAGCATTTTTACCTTTTCAGATTTGGTTGTGTATTCACCAGAGGATATGTGATAGTGGATGCTTTAGTAAAACCTCCCCCTTGGTGGTGCTGTTGCTCTATAATTTCAAAGAGATTGGCCTTTTGTTGCCTTTTTTTTTTCCAGCAAATATTTTATTGGACATTAAAGGTTACCAGGCCTTAATTAGGGTACACAGGGAACTTAATAAGATACAATTATTGTCCTCATAGTCTAATCCTAGCTAGAGATGATGGAAAGCTCATGACTTTGAGTTATTTTACCAAAAGCTCTTACATATAAAAGGTACAATTTCATGCTAAAGAAAAATGCAATTCAGATGCTTCACTGATGTGTCACCTGTCAGGTTAGAAACTGGATAATTTTATATTCATACAATTATGAATTTTCCAGGTATGTTGGAATAGATTCCTTCCACCTTTGCTGGTATGTATGTAAATTGATACAACATTCTATAAAGAGCACTGGCAGTAATTGTTCAAATTCCAGTTACGTTACTTTTCATCTAATATTCATATGCACATTTATGCAAAATGACAAAATGCCTTTATTTTTGGAGTTTTTGGTTTTTTTTAAATAATACCAAAAAGCGTGAAGCAAATAGCCATCAAGAAAGATCTAAAGCTGATAAAATAGGCAGTGTGCAGCTATTTAAAAAATGATATTGATGGAAGACATTCTGATATTTGAAAAAGTATACTGAGTGTGTTGTATATAATGTGTGTGTGTGTGTGTGTGTGTGTGTGTGTGTGTGAGATTAGTGAAATAGGAAGAAATAATGTATTTTCAATACTGGATAATTTTATATTCATATAATTATGATATATTATAAAAAGGCTATGCCATATAAAATTTTGTGGGCATTTTCACATATATGTTTACATATATATATTAGTGTATTTTATCTATAATGTAAGTGTTGAAAGATATATTGCTATAGTGTAATGGTTTCAAAATACAGAATTTATCCAAATATTTGGACATGTTAAATTGCTTATTTATATGTATATATAAACACATACACACAATTTTGGGAAGAAAATCTTTTTGCATACATAAAAGTATATGACAATACTTAGCAATCCCAGATATGGTAGTTCTAGTGGATTTATTTTTTCTTTTTCTTTTTTTTTGAAACAGTGTTCACTATGTAGTTAGGTTGGCTTTGAACTGTCTACGTAACCCAGGCTGGCCTTGAAATTGTGGTGGTCCTCCTGCCTCAGCCTCCTGATTGTTACCATTACAGTGGTGCACCACCACTGGTGATGGCAGTGTTTCTAGCTGTGTAGTTTTGGGAGATTGCTTCACCTTTCTGTGTGTACAATCTAACATCTAAATTAAATAATGTGTGGGGGCCAGGGAGGTGGCTCAGTAGAATAAGCACTTCCCTGGCAAGTGCAAGGGCCTGAGTTCAGTCCTGCCAAAAAAAAAAAAAAAAAATTAAACAGTGTGGATTATAATATCTACTTTGTGGAGTTATTTTGAGGGTTTAATCAGTATAAAAACAGGAAAACATTATATATTTAAATAGTAGCCGACCTCTTCTCCCCAAACATGAGTATGGGGAAAACAAAAAACAGATTTCATTTTGAATAATTATTATTATCCATCACTTGTGTGTTTCAAAACCCTTCATAAGCTACTATTAGTAGCTTATCCTTTTGGTACCATCCCCTAAAGTGATCCTTAGAGTCCTGGTAACAGACCCTTACAAATAGTTTGCTTAATAAAATTCAGCACTTGGAAAATACATGGATGAGTGGCTGCAGAAAGTTCCTTTCTAGAGGAAGTGGAGCTAGTTATACTGCTTCCAGTTAGTAGAGAAGGGTTTCAAGGTCTCTGTAGGAGAGCAAGCCTAAGATGAGCAACTGCAGACTCCTTGGTTTACCTGGCTAGGTAACAGTAACAAAGAGGGCATTTATTTGGTCTTCCTTGGCCTGTTTGTGTTCATCTAGTATCTCAGAGTCAGAGTTCCTCATACCTAGGCCCCCTGCAGGGCTGCCTTTTAGGGGCATTCAGTTTGCATTTTCCCATTAACTTACATTATTATTTTTAAAATACTTTATTTCCATTTCTTACTAATTGTTAACTAGTTCTTAGAATTTATCCCAGATTATTTCCCTTCCTGAGTTACCATTTATATAACAATTTCTTCTTTCCATGTTCTATAGACTTTATTTATGTGGACTGTATTAGACAAAATGAAAACAGCTCAGAATGTCAAAAATATTAATGAAGATGTCCATTTACATATTTTTCACTTGCAAATTAATGGATATTTCCTAGACCACACCCTCATATGAAGAACTAGAAGTCCCTCCTAATACCTAGATTTTAATTTTTAGATTATCTGGAGAGACACTTGAAAAATAAGTAAAACATTCTAGAACCATAAATATGTTAACTTTGCTCCTTATACTCTGGGTTTCTCATGTAAGAGATACTATGTGATACTGAAGTTTGTGTGTCTGATTTATTTCACTTAATATTATAGTTTCAGGGTGGATCCATTGACCCATGAGTGACTTGAGTTTGTTTATTATCCTTTCAGGCAAAGTATTAATGCTCTGTTATGTTGTGTATAAATTCTTTATCCATTTGTTTGTTGATGGGGATGAAAGTGTTTTCAAGATTTAGCTGTGGTGAATTGTGCTACTATTACTAACCATGGGTATGTTTATGTCACTGTAATATGATGACTTTAACTCTTTTGGGAATATACCTTGAAAAGGAATAGCTAGGTCAAATGGAATTTCTAGTTTTAGCCTTTTGAGCTGATATCAATAGTGGAAGTACTAGTGTATATTCCCACCAATAATATAGACCTCTCCTCTCCCTTAGCTGTGCCAGCATCTGTTGTTAATCTCTTAAAACTATTCTTTCTGAAATAATTAATTTGTATAATTAATAATAACTTGCATTTCTCTAATGACCAGCATTAATGGGAATATATATATACATATATATATATATATGTATATATATATAAAATTTCTACTTGTTTTGAGAAGTGTCTGTTCATTTAAGTTGGCCTTTTTTTTTTTTTTTTTTTTTTTTTGGTGGAACCAGGGATTGAACTCAGGCCCTTGCACTTTCCAGGGAAACCCTTATTCTACTGAGCCATCTCCTGACTTCATTTCATAAATGGCCCCAAGTTGGCCATTTTTTATTAAGCTTTGCTTTTAGTGGCGTCTTAAGTTTTTTTAGTTCTTTACATATTCTAGATATTAGTCCTGGCTGGCAAAATTTCTTCTTATTCTGTATATTGTCTCTTTACTTTGTTGATTGTTTCCTTTGCAATGCAGGAAGTAGGGGGATCTTTTTCAGATGGGAAGGAGAATGAAGGATGAAGGGAGGAGGAGAGAGGGAAGAAAAGAGGATTAAAAATAGAATTGGAGAAAGATGGAGATGGAGTTTTTGGACTCCAAGGGATGGAGGTGGTACTGGTTTACAGCATATACCAGTTACTATATCCATGTACATATTCATGTACAATGAATGTGTGGTCATTGTGTACTGTAAACATGTAAAAAATAGGATATTTATCCTAGTATTTTATACAGATTTCAAAATCATCTAACATACATTTTTAAATTAAATCAGAAATCAAATGTTTGGTGTTAAAATGAAGGTTGAAGTAATATAGAAAAATGCTTGCATGAATCTGATTCCTGATGAAAAGGAAAAGATAGCATAAAGATTCTATAACATCTTTTTTTATACTGCATTTATGAAGTGAAGTCAGTAATTAAAGTGATAATCAAAAGATTTTAGGCATTTTTCAATTGATAAGTTTTTCTCTTTCACAGCTGTACATAGTGCTATGTGAGATTGTGTTTTTCTTTCTATAGCATTTGTAAGCATTTGTTAATATATATTGATTAGCTTTATTGTATGCCACCAGTAATTACTAACCTTGACTGCTCCAGTGGTAGAAAATGTCATATTATGCTGTTATTTATTTAAGATTGCGCCATAGATGTCACATTGTTTGATATGTCATGCACCTCTCATCCTCACATCTTAAAATGGGGAAATAGACCTTATTAAAGTCTTTGTGTTAGCATCACATCTATTTTTTAAAAATTTCTCATAGTTTGTATTAGCTTCTGTTAATTCTTTAGTTGTTGATGACAGTGTTATGTGTTGAAAGGATTTTATTAGGTGTGTCAGTCAGGTTTAGAGTCAACTGAGAATAACAGAAAAGTAGAAAAGATGAGTGGCTTAAAGGAGAAAAAACTTATTTTTCCAAGCAAAAATCCAAAGCAGTCCTTCTAGGACTTGTCAAGGACTCTATTTCAGGTTTTTTGTATCAGTTTCCATTTGCAGCTGTAACAAATTACCAAAACAGCTGCATAAAGCAGCACAGATTTATTGTAGCCAGAACTCCATCTTAACTCTGCTTTAGATTTCACAAGGTTGAAATCAAGTTGTTAGTCTGTTGGATTCTTACAGGGAGGCGCTCAGACAAAAACCTATCTCAGACTCGTTCAAATTGTTAGTGAAATCCAGTTCCTTGTGAGTATAAGATGGCGGTCTTCCTTACGTTATGGGCCCTCAGCCAGGGCCTGTTTCTTTGCTACTGGAAGCCTCTCCCTTTTTCTTGCCCATGGGCCTCTATGTCTAATGCTCGATGGTATATCAAGTGGCTCTTATACACAGAATCTCCTTGACTTGTTATACATCTTTAAGATTCTACACAGATAATGTTTTCTGCTTTTAATGGCTTATATATCAACATTTTTGTTACTTATTTATGCTATGTCTTTGCAGTTAAGAATAGTGATGTATTAAATATGGAAATGCCTCTTCAACATTCTGATTTCAGTTCCTTTGGATATACTGTATGCGTAGTAGTGGGAATTGCTGTATCAGATGTCCCATTTCTAGTGTTTTTGATAAGCCTTTGCACTGTTCCTCATAATCATTTATACTAATTTGCATTTCAACAATATGTGAGCATTCCCTGTTCTCCACCTCAGTATTTCTTTTTGTCTTTTTTGAATAGCCATTTTAACTTGAGATGATAACTAATTGTGGTTTTGATTTGTAATGATGATTAGTGACATTGAATATGTTTTATATACTTAACCATTTATTTGCGTAGTCTCACCTGAGAAGTGTCTATTCAGGTGATTTATCTATTTTTTAAATTATTTTTTATTGTTGCTATAGAGTTATTTATATATTCTGGAAATTAGTCCTTTGTTGAAAGAATAGTTTGTAAATATCTTCTCCCATTCTGTATTTCTCTTCATGTTTTCATTGTTTCATTTGCATTTTTAGTTTGTTATAATCCCATTTATCATATTTTATTTTTGTTGCCTGTGCTTTTGGAGTCTTATTCAGAAAATCTTTGCCCAGACCAATGTCCTAAAGTGTTGTGTTTTTTAAAAATTTTTTTTCTAGTCCTTTCATTGTTTCATGTCTTACATTTATATTTGATCAATTTGAGTAGATTTTTGCATACAATAAGAAGAAGCTATTTTATTTCCTCTGCACCATTTATTAGAGACTTCCTTTCTCCAGTATGTGTTCTGCCTTTGCTGAAAGTCAGCTGGCTCCAAATTTAAGAATTTATTTCTTAATTCTCTTTCTGTTCCACTGGTGTGATTACTTGCTTGCTTATTTAT
This sequence comes from Ctenomys sociabilis, assembly GCA_004027165.1. Classification (NCBI taxonomy): domain Eukaryota; kingdom Metazoa; phylum Chordata; class Mammalia; order Rodentia; family Ctenomyidae; genus Ctenomys; species Ctenomys sociabilis. The sequence goes on along the minus strand of PVKA01017439.1, from coordinate 1,358 downwards.
TGCCAGTAACATGGCAATCAATAGTTAGTTACTATTACTTTGTAGTATATTTTGAGCTAACTCGGTTTTATTCCTATTCAAGATTATTTTGAGTACTTGGGATTAGTGTGATTCCAAACAAATTTTAAGAATCTTTTTTTTATTTATGTGAAGACCATCCTTGATATGTTGACAGTAATTGCATTGAATTTGTAGAGCACTTTGAGTACATGAACATTTTGATAGTTCTTCTGGAAGTATGGACAGTTCAGTAGTTCTTTCCATTCCTGAATGTGGAATGTCTTGCCACATTTTTTGAATCTTCTTCAGTTTCTTTGATGTTTTATAACTTTCATTGTGGGGATAACTAATTTATTTGAACCAATTTATTCCTAGGCATATTTTGTAGATATTATGAATGGGATCACTTTCTTGATTTTTCTATTCTCAGAAGTTTCATTGTTGTTGTATTAAAAAAGCTACTGATGTCATGTATAGTTTCATATGATTTCATATTCTGTAATTTTACTAAATTTGTTTGAGTTCTATTTGGGTCTTCTTTTGCTGGTTAGCCTAGTCAAGTGTTTGTCTATTTTATGTTTTCAAAAAACCACTGATCTTATACATTTTAAGTCTATTTTGTATATTTTTTCTCTGATCTTTGTTCTTTTTCTTCATTTTACTAATCTTGGTTTTGGTTTGTTCTTGGTTTTCTAATACCTTGAATCTCACTGTTAGTTTATTTGGAATCTGTTTTTTGGTATATATGCTTAATATTATAAATTTACCTCTTGGTAATCATTTTATGGTATCACACAGATTTTGGACTATAGTATTTTCATTTTTTGTTTCAGTGAGCTTTTATACTTCCCATTATTTTTTCAGGAATCCACTGGTCCTTCAAGCAATGTTTAATTTTCACATATTTTTTACAATTTGTAAAGTTCTTTTTGTCAGTATGTGGTTCTATTCCATTATGATCAAAGAATATTCATGCTGTGATTTTTCTTTTTTTTTTTTTCTTTTCTGACTCTGGGTTGAACCCAAAATTGAGCTACATTTCCAGTCCCTTTAGATTTTTTTAACATGGTCTCACTAATCTTAGTTTGGGCTTGAGCTTGTGATCTTCATATTTCAGCCTGGTGCTGGGATTTACTCTGGTTATGATTTATATTTTTTATAATTTGTTGAGATGCATTTTGTGGCCCAACATATGTATCTATCCTGGAAAATAGCCCATAAGATAATGAGAAGAATGTGTATTCTTTAGCTGTTAGATGAAATGTTCTCCAAATGTCTGTTAGGTCTATTAGTCTCTGACAGTTCTGTGTGTGTGTGTGTGTGTGTGTGTGTGTGTGTGTGTGTGTGTGTGTGTGTGT